>CAUYON010064207.1:0-34315 GCA_963573935.1 Arctocebus calabarensis | reverse complement strand
ACATTATAAACATAGGTAGTTTTAAATAAAAGGAAGAAAAGATACACTATGTAAGCACAAACAGAAGAAAAGGCTGTATGGCTCTATTGATATCAGACAAAATAGATCTAAGAACAAAGAATACAACCATGAAAAAAAGGATATTTTATAACGATAAAAGAAAATGTAATTCATTAAGAGAAGAGGACAAACAAAACTAAATATGTATATACCTCATAATAGAGGAGCTTCAATGTACAGGAAACAAAATGTGAGAGAATTAGAAAGATAAAAGACAAATCTCTAAATTTAAGTGAAGATTTAAATACTTTTTGTGTAACAATTGATAAAATAAATAGATAGAAAATCATGAAAGATCTTGAATTTGATTAAGGAATTGATTAACTCTATTAAACAAATTGACCTAATCGACATTTAAAACTCATTCAGTCTCAAAAAAGAAAAACACTTTTTTTTTCTGTTTAAACATGGGACATTCTCTAACATGGATCACATTTTGAACCAAAAAACAAGTCAATAACAAAGAAGAAATAAACTATCAGTATCAGAAAAGAGAAAATATGACCACAAATACCACAGACATTTCAAAGATGAGAAGGAAACACTATTTTTAAAATGCTGATAAATTTAACAATTAAAATAAAATAATGTTTCTTAAAGGACAAAAGTATAACACCTCATTTAACCTCAGTCAAACCTCAGTGAATAGCATTATATCTGTTAAATGAATTAAATTCCTATTACAAGTTTTCACAAATATGTAGCCCATATGCCTTCACTAATAAATTCTATACATTTATAAAGAATAAATAGCACTTATTCTAAACAAAATCTTTCAGAATGGATGTGAAAGAAACCATTTCCAGCTCTTTTTATGATACCAGCATGACTGTGATGCCAAAATTAGGCAAAGTCAGATCAAAAAAACTTCATATCAATGCTCCTCATCAGTATAAAATAAAAAATTATAAAGATAAGGTAAAATATAATAAATCATATATAACAAAAATTATTTAATAAATGTAAACAAATAAAATTTAGTAATATATAAAAAAGATAAATCATGACCAAGTGAGTTGTATCCTAGGGAAAAAAAAATGGTTGATATTCAAAATTAATGTGATTAACCACATTTGCATGCTAAAAATTGATTATCTTAGTAGATGAATAAAAGCATTTGTCAAAGTTCAATTTAGGAATAGAAGGGTAATTATTCAACCTGATTAAAGGTATCCATTAAATACTAATAGCTAATGTCATCTTAATGGTGGAAAATGTCTTTATTTCTTCCTAATCTCATAAACATAGTAGGTGGCCCTTTAATAACACTACTGTTACATGTTGTCCTGGGTATCTTAGAAAGTAAAAAATAGCAAAATAAATAAAAGCATAAAGATGGGAAATCAAGTATGAAAATATCATTATTCACAAATGATGTTTGTTTATGTAGAAAATTCTAAATAATCTAAAATTCCACTAGAACTTCTAATTAGTGAGTTATGAAAAAGTTATTTTAAAAGTCAACTTTATTTCATTGTTTTACCAATGAACAAATGGAAATTAAAATTAAAGCAATAATTTGCAATGGCTTGGGAATTTATGAAATATGAAAGGAAATTTACAAAAAATGTGTACAACCTATTCACTGAACAGGACAAAATTTTCCTTAAAAAATGAAAGGAGACCTGAGTAAATCAGAAGATCAATTATAAGAAGTTTCAAAACTTTAAGATATCTGTTTTTCCCAAATTAAGTTACAGATTCAACTGAATTACAATCAAATTCACAGCAGAATAATTCTATGCAGAAATGAATAGGCTAATTCTCATATTTTGGGATTTTTAGCACTTGATTTCATGGTATACGATAAAGTAAAAGTAGATAGTGAGATACTGGCATTAAGACAGACAGGAAAGCCCTAAAAGAAATAAAAAACTGTGAAGACTTGAATTGTAATAGAACAGAGAGTTCAAAATTAAACCCACATATTTATAGTTAATTGATTTTCAACAAAGGTGTAAAGGCGAGTCTATGAGAAAGAGTAATCATTTTAACAATGGTGCTGTAACATTTGGATCGTAATATGCAAAAAAGATGAATCACAATGCTTACCTCCTTCATGTAAAAATTATCTCAAAATAGATCATAAACTTAATTGTTATTGCTGAAAACCAAAACTTCATAAAGAAAACATAGGAGAAAATGTAAGTAATTTTAAGTTAGGGAAAACATCTTAGAATAAGAAAAATAAAACATGAAATATAAAAATGTGATTATATTAGACTTCATCAAATTAAAAATTTAGTTCTTTAAAGGATTCTGTTAAAAATGCACAACTACAAAAGGGAAAAAATAAGTGTAGATATATGTCTGATAAAAAATTTGCTTCTAGAATTCAAAAGAACTCTTACAAGTTAATAATAACAAAACACCTGATTTTCGTAATGGTCAAAAGATTTAAAGAAATATTTTACCCGAAGAACGTCTGAAACAGAAAACAGTATCATCAGTCATTTGTGAAAGGTGAGTAACAACTACAATGAGTTTAAGTTATAAGCATGCCCTTACCCAGAGAGCATGCATTGTATCTATGAGAAGTGAATTTACCGATCCCTTCCTTCCACCTCCACTTATGATATTGAGTCTTGGCAAAGCTGTAGAACAACTTGGTGGGAATGAAAAACAGCACAGTAATGTTGGAATGAAGGTTGGTTGTTTATTATAAAGTTGAATATTCACTTTACCTATAGCCAGCTGTTTCATGCCTAGGTAGCTACCTAAAAGAAAAGAAAACATGTGAAGATTTCTATTCAAATATCTATAGTGGCTTTCTTTTCAATAGTTAAAACCTAGATATAATCCAAATTTTTTAATTTTTTTTTTTTTTAAGAGACAGAGTCTCACTTTATCGCCTTTGGTAGAGTACCGTGGCGTCACACAGCTCACAGAAACCTCCAACTCCTGGGTTTAGGCAATTCTCTTGCCTCAGCCTCCTGAGTAGCTGGTACTACAGGCACCCACCACAATGCCCAGCTATTTTTCTGTTTTGCAGTTTGGCTGAGGCTGGGATTGAACCCTCCACCTTCGGCATATGGGGCTGGCACCCTACTCGATGAGCCACAGATGCCTCCCCAATCCAAGTTTTCATCAGCTGGTGAATGAATAAAAACATTGTGGTGTATGAACACAAATGACTGCAAAGAAATAAAAACAAAGGCCCTACTTATGTGTGCAACTACATGTAAGAATTGGAAAGATGTTAAGTTAAGGAAACCTAACGCAAACACTACATTCCAAAGGAATTTATGCACTGTATAAGAAAATCTAAAATGGGGTGAAATTATAGTGAGATTAAAAAGATTAGTATTTGTCACGTCCATGGAATCTTGAGGAGAATTGACTACAAAGAAGTAGGATGGAACATTTCTGGGTGATGGATGTAATCTTTACACCATGGTTGTTGTGGAGGTCACACCACTATATACATTTGCCAACTCCCTTATAATTGTACACTTAAAATTGATGAATCTTACTATGTATACAAATTTTACCACAATAAAGTATATTAAATTAAAGTGATACATACTCTAACTCAATAAGATATTTGAGGAGAAAAATGGATTTTGTAAAGTATCATTTTAACATGAACTTACATTGTTAGAAAAAGACATAACTGAGATTCTGAGGGACTCTGCACCCTGAGTTTTGTTTTAAAGCATTTCTTCTTATTCATGTGGAAAGGAATATGATTGAGGCAAGTGCTCTCCTCTGTGAGAGATTACTTTTCAGGAGAAAGAAATCAATGTTCAATACAGGCAACATAAATGCTTCAAACTTTTGTTGATTTGAGGTTACTTGGCCAAATGTTAATCTTCATTTTCATTAAAGATTTGATGTTTGGCATTGGCACTGCCAATAAATTTAATAGATTAAATTATGTGGAAGAAATCACAAACTATTGATCATCATTCCAAAGCTGAGATGGAAATTACTTATATAGAGATCTGAAAGACTGTACCAAAGTCATTGACTTTAGAGAATTGCATAAGCATAGATGAAATATTCCTATTAAATGTGCCAATGATTTACCTTATGGAATTGAAAGACCAGTCTAAACTTATTTTCAGTAAGGTGCAAGAGATTTAACCACGGTTTTTTTCCCCTCAAAAGTAAATAAAGTAAGACAAAATAAAAGAAGATACAATAGAACATGAAACTTTAAGCATCTGTCTCTTATTCCAGACTCTTTATCTCTTGAATTAAATCTTACTAGAAATTCCCCAAGATAAATAAATTAGTTTTCTATGGAGGAAAGAAAAAAATGAAATAAAAAGAAATCAAAACTCTTCATTTGTTATTGGTGAATATAATCTATATTCTGGGCAGCTTCTCTAAACAAGCACTGTTTCATCAAAAGCATTCCTAAGACAGCATATCAGAAAATGACTTTTCCTCATTTGCACTTGTTTTAAAGGTGAATCCATCACTATTGCCTGAAAGTCGGTTGCCCCTCTGTAACAAATTATTACAGCTAAATGAATCCCAGAGGTTTGCCACTAACATAGAACAAAGAGGTAAGAATGTAAGCAGTGGCTCAAGATCTATTTTTCATCGCTGCATAATGTTTTGCTTCACTGATCTATCACTAAACAACAGCTGCTGGGCTAGAGGCAGAGTGCACCCCAGGAGTGACAAAACACCTCTGTTAGTGACTGGCTTGCCTCAGGCCTTGAACAAAGTCACAGACTGAGGAATGAGGATTGGTGGGTTGTAACCTCAAACTCTTCTGCAAAAGGATTGACTGAAGCTTCACACATCAGCCTGACAGTCTGTAGCAGACCAAAATCATCCTGGCTATCCATTATTATCACTACAGATGGAGCTCCTCTCTCTTGGAGAAAAAAGTCATTTGGGAAGACAGAATGTTTAAAAAGTATCCTCTGCTCTGTCCACCACAACAGCATTAAAGATTGCCTTTGTATGTGGGGGGGGATGTAGGTAAAGCATTCACACTTAGAATCTCTTCTCCCTTTTTTGTAGAAAAACATCCTGCCCCACGTTTCTCCACGGGACTCGTCCCCTGCTCCCACACTGTTGTCAAATACTTGCTTACAAAGTAGATTTTGCTTCATCTCTGTTATTCTAATTAATGGGAATTTCTATTTCCATTTCCAGATGTTGGTGAATGACCTTCACATCAGTTTTCTTTGCATAATTATTGAAAACTGCTAGAATGTTTTTTAAAAAGATTTTTTCAAAGCAAATTAATGAGAAATTATAGAAAATTAAGACTTTTTCTTTGTCAAAGGGTATTGTAACAATTTTTTGAGATAGAAAAAAGTGCATGAGGACAAAAAAAGTCTTTGATTCCAGGATGTATCTTTATTATTTGAAATGAAAATTTCTACCGTAATTTTTAGTTATTAATTGCATTTTAGGATTAATTACCAATTCCAAGCAAATAGCTGTATGTTATTTAACAATTTGTAAAATACTACTTTAAAAATATTTTTGGTAAGAAGAAGTGCTGTCAGTTTAATTATAGAAAAATAGTTTAAAATAATTCAAAATTAAAAGTTGTGTCTAACAGCTTTCTTTTCTAAAATAATAGACTTGTCTAACAGTAATTTTAATTACAAAGAATTACTATGACAGAATGAAAGAGAAAATATTTCTTATTGCTGTTTTTTTTCTTCTCTTCTTATAATCCTGAAATCTAAGATTTTTGCAATGTTAAGGAACATAGAAATTTCATAACTATGCCACAGGTTCACTTGTTCTTGAGATCAAATTTGGTAAGCTTACACTTGCTTCATGTATGAAAAACCTTCATCTGTCTACCTACCCATCCATTCACTCATCCATCCATTTATCCATTCACCAATCCATCCATCCATACATGCATACATACATACATACATACATAGATACATACATACGTACATGTGTTTGTCATTAATTTAGACAACAAATAGGTTGTGAAGCATTTATGAATGTCAGGAACAGAATCAGACATTAGAGACGTGAAGATAAGAAGGTGGAGCCATGTTTCAGGATTGGCCTTTTGCAGAAAGACAGAATTGCAAATATTTCAACTAATATAGCCCAGGTAATGGGTTGAAATGGACTAATTGTGCAATATGAGCATAAAAGAACCTCAATTATTTTGAGCATACCAAGGAAAACTTCCAAGTAGATGCAGTGGTTGAGTAGAATTTTGAGGAATACAAAGAGATTTTCCAATTGGACAAGAAGAAAAATAATAATTTAGGCTGAGAGAAGTATAGTGAAAATGCATATGGATCTCAGTTTGCTTGGTGATAGAAATGGCAACATGGCCAGATACTGATGTTTGAGATGAACTCTGGGAAAAGTAGATGAGGCTGGATAAACAGCAAGGGAGACAAACAGGAAGAACTTGGTAAGCCTGATTTTAAATTTTAAATACTTCAAGTTGGGAGCCATAAAAGAATTTGGGTTTTTGGTAAGAAGAAGTGCTGTCAGTTTAATTATAGAAAAATAGTTTTAAATAATTCAAAATTAGACTCATGAATAGTACACTACACCATGATATTATGAGTGCTATGACATCACTCAGTGAGAGAAATTTTTCTCCTCCATTATAATCTTATGGAACCACAATCATACATGTAGTCTGTTGTTAAGCAAAACATCTTTGCTAGCTTGGCGCCCGTAGCATAGTAGCTATGGCACCAGCCGCACGCACTGAAACTGATGGGTTCGAATCTGGCCAGGCCCAGCTAAACAACACTGAAAACTACAAAATATATGTATATATATAGCCAGGTGTTGTGGCAGGCACCTGTAGTGCCAGCTACTTGGGAGGCTAAGGCAAGAGAATCACTTAAATCCAAGAGTTAGAGGTGGCTGTGACCTGTGATGCCCCATCACTCTACCGAGGAGCCACATAGTGAAACTCCGTGTCCAGAAAAATTTAAAAAAAGAAGCAAACAAAACCAAAACAAAACAAAACATCCTTGCTAAGAAGTGTGTGACTATATTTTTGCTTTTCTGCCATTCTAACTTCCATTCGGTATCCCCATCATTCAAAAGTAGCATTTCCTAATTTAAAGAGGATGACTTGAATGATATAGACATGTGTGAAATAAATGGAGAAGGCTGGTCAACAAGGTATTTTTTTTACTGTTAGAAAAGTCTTGCCTATAATAGCCCTTTTTACATTTCCAAATAAATGAAATAACACATGCAAAAACACCCAGCATAATGAGCACAATGCTTTGCATAGTCTCTTAGAAATGACTTAATGCATGTAAAGCAGCTCACACTTTCCTCAGGCAGAGAACACATGGCAATGGTGATTCACACCTCTGTGTCTAGGAGAGTTAAATGCCAGTGTAAGAACAAAGGATGAAGGAAAAATAAAAAACATTCTGGGGAGTGCATTCCATCTAGGATTGCACACCTATGTTCTGTTGTTACTTTGTCTTTCTCTTGAACAGTGAGATTTTAAATGGTTCCAGTATTACAAATTCTAGTCCAAAGAAAGGAAATATAGTGATGCCAAGGCTAGCTGACATATTCATTCTTAAGGATATATGGTGCAAAGACTCCTAGGTGGTAACCTAGTAAAGGCAGCTAGCCGTGTTGGCAGCTGTTTGAGTTCCCAGATATAGCATCAGCATGCTGCTTTATTGCGAGTGTCATCTGAACATGCCAACAAGAATTTTCAGGATATAGGTTTTAAATTCTTTTACAGTAAGATTACAGGAATGGCTAAACACAGAGGAGTAAAATTCAGTAGCTATTCACCAAACTTCTCTCTCGCTCTTTCAGCCCCCAAATAAACACACATATGCACACCCACATGCATGCCAGAATAGGACTCTAAAAAAAAATAATAAAATCTTGGTTGACACATCTCTGCATTTATAAATTGTTACTGTAAACATTTGAGTATTAAGTGTCTTTATAAAAGAATGACTTTTTTTTCCTTTCTATATACCTAGTAGTGGGATATTGAATCAAAGGAGAGAGCAAAACTCAACAGAATTCAAGTAAGTGGTAGGGGGAAAGAGGAGATGAACAAATTCACACCCAACAGTACATTGCACACTTTCTGGACAAAGGACACGCTTATAACTTTGACTGAAAATATACAAAACTATGTAACCAAAATGTGTGTGCCCCTGTAATGTTCTGAAATTTAAAACAAACAACAACAAAAAAACAGTAACCAAAGGTTTAGGCAAGAGAACTTTGGTTTAGGTTCAGTTATGATCCTGAGATCAAGAAACGTCACCCATTACAGTAACACGGGAGATGGAGAGAAAATAGAGAAGAGAGGCTGTGACTTCAGAGCTGCACAAGCAGTAGGACTGAGCCCTGGAGCAGTCTCTCAATTCTGTGAATGGACATGTGGGCATAGTAACCTTGGTTTTTAGATCTTCCAGATGGCAAAGAAAACACTACTGCTGAATGTTTCACTCTGATCAGATTTGACATGAGAATTGGTTTTCATATGTAGCTGTCTGTGTGAGAAGGAACATTTTCCAGCAAATCTTACTCTGGACTTATGATGGAAAAGGATAGACATCTAGATAAGAACTGAAATATCGACCATGAGAAATATAAAGGCACTCTCAGGCATAAATCATATGTTTTTATGTAATTACTCACTCAAATTCATATTTCCTGTTTTTTTTTTTTTTGTTTGTTTTTTGAGACAGAGCCTCAAGCTGTCACCCTGGGTAGAGTGCTATGGCATCACAGCTCACAGCAACCTCCAGTTCCTGGGCTCAAGCGAGTCTCTTGCCTCTGCCTCCCAAGTAGATGGGACTACAGGCGCCCACCACAATGCCTGGCCAATTTTTTGGTTGCAGCCATCATTGTTGTTTGGCGGGCTCGGGTTGGATTTGAACCCGCCAGCTCAGTTGTATGTGGCTAGTGTCTTAGCCTGTTGAGTCACAGGCGCCGAGCCATATTTCCTTGTTTTAAAACTCTACATAAATTAATCATCAAGTTAACGAAAAGAAAACAACTTAGAAAAACTCATTGAATTAGCCATTCAATTCCATCATTAAGGTAAAATCTGTGTACATGAAGTCAACATCCTAAAAGACACACATTCTCCGTCACAATTATCCCCTGTACCTTATAATACATTAAGTTTACAGTTCTAACTTTTTACAATGTGGACCTGTGATAAAGAGACAGGCTGTAGTCTAAAGAATAATTTATTTTGGATTATCTTGAGTTAAGTTATTTCTTTTGAATGCATTTTGCAGAGCAGCTAGTTAATTAATGAGCCTAAAGACATGGGTGTGAAGCATTTGGCCTTACAGCAGTCCTGTTTAATAGAAAATACATTTAGAACATTCAATGTGCTTGATTAGTCTCCCCAGTTAGAAAATCCTGATTCAAACCACATGTGGTGAGGTTTAAATAATTTTTTCCTGCCCTTGGGGGTTTGATATTCTTAATGACTAATTGTTTTCTGAAAAAGAAAAGAAAATGTAATGTTTTCCCGTAGGAAGTATAATTTAGGTGACAATTGAAAATTTACTTTAGAGACCTAAACTAAAAGTAAGCTTTCTCTTAAATTTATTTAGTAATAATGTGATGAAGGCTTCCTATGTATATAATTCTGTAGGAACATATGAAGAAGTGCCTCCCATGGTCTTTGCCCTCAAACATTTGCCATTTTATTACAGAGATATGTTTAAGGAATGTGTGTTTATATACATTGTGATATAGTATATAATCAACTCTTTTTACATATAGGGTAAGTGTTGTTAAGCTGGAACCATGTCTGGAGGGAGTCTTTGGAAAACTCAGTTGACACAGGAAACTCTTTTATAAGTGAAAAAAATATAGAAAAAGATAAATAAGTGTCCCTCTATTTCCTTTGTGGAACTAGAATTCTATTTGATGAAAAATTGTAGATGTCTGCTAAAATGGTTTTTGTGCTTGGCAATTTTTTTATAGTAGTAGTTTGGTCTAATATCACATTCAAACCATGTCATCTCCTTCATATAAATTTTTCCTTTAGCAAATTATACACAAATATTCATACTCTACTACCTATTTTCCAAGCTCAGACCCTTTATAACTAAATTCATCTGTGTAGGGTAAGATATAAGCATATCTGTAAAGTCCCAAACAAAGAATAAGGATGATACATAGAACTTACTCCAGAAACCAAATGGCAAGTCCATTCAAAGCAGCCAAAAAAGTCTCAGGATAAAGCAAGTGCAAACAAAAAATTGTAATGCTAGGTTTAATCAAATTGGTGTTCAGGAATAAAGAGGAGAGTCATGATTGGAAGGCATGTAGATGTTCAAAAGTTTCTCTCCCATCACATCAGGACATCTCACCAACATCACAACGAAAAATTCTTATTTCAGATCCAAACTATGATATGTACCCTTACCTGACTATGCTGTATCAGGAAAAATTATATTGTGGATGATAATAAGAATGCTATCTTGGAGACGTTGGAAAATAAAAGTCACTAACATGGGAGTCTCAAATACTAGAGGATAATAAGTGCTTAAGGTTAAATCACAAGGAAAAAGAGAATAAAGACTATAGAGGTTCAGAGACATAGTAGTCACATTGCCCATATAAAAGCCGACATTTATTATGAACTGAATGATCTATTCCTTAAAGTCAAAGAAGAAGAGAAACATGGAAAGTTTTTCATATTGTTTCTCATCTCATGAACTTGAAACATACTCTTCTATCTTTTAGCCTGGCAAAGAAAGCAAATGTTTTGCCATCTTGATATCATGACAACTATTTCAATTAAGGAAACTCATCGATACCATGTTGGATTAAAAAACAATATTAATGGTAAAATTAGAACCTAAAATTTTATAGATTTAGGAGAAAATAACAGACTGTTGAGAAACTTTATGTTCAGTGTGACCAGCTCGATTTCTTTAAGAATTTTTCTTTTGATTCATAATTTGGATAACTGTATGGCTCAAGAAGCCTAGCTTTCATGTACTTAGTTTTAGAATTGCCTTCCTCTGTAAACTTAGCCTTCCTCTCTTAATTTCTGTTTTATTTATTGATTGATTTGCTTACTTATTTTGGAGACAGAGTTTCACTCAATTGACCTGGGTCAAGTACCATAGCATCGTAGCTCACAGCAACCTCAAACTCCTAGGTTCAAACAATCCTCTTTCCTCAGCCTCCTGAGTAGCTGGGACTACAGGTGCCCTCCATAATGCCGGACTAGGTTTTCTACTTTTAGCAGAGATGGGTCTTGCTCTTGCTTTGTCAGGCTTATCTGGAGCTCTTCAGCTAAAGCCATTATAGGCTTCAGCCTCCCAGAGTGCTGGGATTACAGGCATGAACCACTACACCCAGCCTTAACATCTGTTTTAAAGTGAGACACTTGCAACTCCTTCTTTTACTTGAACACTTAGAGGTCATCATGAGGTTATTGAGTAAGCTAATTTAAATATTATAATATCTCAGTAAAACAAGGATACTTGGGGATAGTGAAACAGAAAGAGGAATGGCTGGTTGGTGGAAGAGTTGGAATAAATACAACAGTTATCAATTAACTTCACTGTCTTATATGAGCATGGCACCCCCAAACAATCACAATAGTAACATCATAGATCACTGATCAGAGATCTACATAACAGATGAATAATATTGGAAAAGTGTGAAATATTGCTAGAATTACCAAAATGTGACACAGAGACACTAAATGGGCTATTAGGGATTTGCTCAATCCAGGATGCCTCAAACCCTCAATTTGTAAAAAAAGGCAATGTCTGAAAAGTGCAATATTATAGGCTTAAACCTGCTGGTTTATGGTTCCAAAACCTAACCCTCCCAGTTAATGCTAAAGTTGTAAAGAATCAATACAGTCTCCCTATCGTAAATGATTTCTGCAATTTTTCAAATTTTCGGCTATAGATTTGTTAGGAATTTTCAAAGTGAACACAGAGGGTGGTGCTTTCTATAACCTGAAAGGATAGACTGGGTCCTGGTGGTGGGAGTCTTCCATGAACTAAACCAAGCATTTCAGGTCTTCAGAGGAGCTTTGTCCTGAACCATTAAAAACCCTCTTCCGTGCTTCTTCCCTTTCACAACTTTTTTCCCCTGAGTCTCCTCTAGAAAATTAACTGGATGAAACATCTGATTAATCAAGTATTTCTTTAAAATGTCTTGTGTTCCTCCCCTTAAAAGCAACAAACAAAAGACTCAAAGTCTGTTTGTTAAAACATAAGCCAAAGGGGGGTGTGTCGCAGATGTTAGTAAAAGATGTACAGAAGTCCATGTACTCAAACATTTATCTGAATAACAAAAATGTCCCTGTTATTTGCCTTTGTTGTTCAGAAAATTTGATTACTCAAGGATGTGTATTAACACCCAGGCTAAATTCTGAAGGGAAAAATATTATGATGTTTAAATAATAATGTGATTATTGTTTTCAATCAGAAAATAAATTTTCTCACTAGAAAAAAATACATACACTTTCTCAATAATATTAGGGACTTCAATGCAAGAACAATGCTTTAGGGCATGTAGACTATGTAATATACCTGAAAAATTTCAGTTTCACCAAGCTATTGTTATATGTAGGTATCTGGAAAAAGGATGTTTTCTGAGTGGGGTCACAATTCTACTTAACAAAGAGGTAAAACTAGTTAAGCTATAATACTTTTAAAAGATTGCTTTGATAAATGTGTCTTGATTTTCAAAGTTGGACAGAATTCAAATTGTACTGACCTTTAGAATTCACTGAGAGCTCTGGGAGATAGTCCAAGCCCTTATATTGATTTATTTTTTAATAATTTTGAGTTTGGGGTTCAGGATGCAAATACTCTCTGCCTCAGTTTCCCAATAAATTTATGATGCTAGAAAGCAGTCTGAGCGTTTATTCAGGATTTTGTAAGGATTACAGAATGCTTCTCAAAGGTAAGGCACCTTTCCTTTTTTTAAACTTAACTTGCCTATTTGGAACAGTAACTAAGTATACAAAATATAAAAACTTTATGTAGGTCATTTCTACTTAAAACTCCCCAAGGTCACAGACAGAAAGAAGTATGACAGATTCTATTAATTCAATTTAAAAGATGGGGGAAATGAGGCATGGGAGAGTTTAGTTATCTGCTCTCATTTTTCCACTTTACATAGTTTTATAAGATGCAAATACCAAATAATGCACCTTGCAGTCAAGCACTTAAAAGATTACGCTCTGCAGAACCCCAGTTTGAGGTAATATTAAAAGAACCAAATAAGTTTGGAAAACTCTAGTTTAAATATAATTAAACTCTAATGTGGGGGGTCTTAAAAAGCGATATGCTAGATTGAATTGCTTTTTATCTTTCTTAGTTAGAGGACTTGGCAAGGCTTCACAGATGGGCAAGGACAGAAAATAACCTTGAAGCAGACTTGTTTTCCTGCTTTGCAAATAAAACATTGAATGGCTTCTCTTAAATATTTAAGCATAAGTTCAGTTGGTTCAGTTGGCTTCATTTACCTGAGATTAATGTGCCAGAAATTTATTTTTGTTTAGATGATAAACAACGTAATTAAAAGATGATTCTAAACTTTCAGACCTGATTAGCAGAAAGTGAGAACAGTGTGGATGCATGTGTATAGTAGCAGGAAAGGGGTGTTTTGGTCTGTGAGACACCTGATTCTGAAAACTACTGTGGTGGTATGAGGGCTGGCTGGTACCCAAAGTCAAAGCTTGGCATGTGAACTCAAAGTGCTGAGTGCAAAGAGCCCATTGCAGGTGGAATTGTTTTGAGCAAAGTTGACATCTTCATTTAATCGTCATGGAAGGGTTCCACTATGGTCCCCCCAAAAGCACTCAGCTTCTGCCCTACTTCTGAAAGGTAACTTCAAAGATTTTGAAGGAGCTCTGGAAATTTTACTGCAAAGTATGACTCGTTGAGTGTTTTAAAGGGTTTGGTGCAGTGGCTCACTCCTGCAATCCTAGCATTCTGGGAGGCCAAGGCAGGTTAATTCCCTCAGCTCAGGAGTTTGAGACCAGCCTGAGGAAGAGTGAAATACATCTCTACTAAAAATAGAAAAACTAGTGAGGCACAGTGGTACATGCTTGTAGTCCCAGCTACTCGGGAGGCTGAGGCCAGAGGATCACTTGAGCTCAAAATTTTGAGATTACTGTGAGTTATGTTGCCATGGCACTCTACCCATGGTGATGGAGTGAGACTCTGTGTCAAAGAAAAAAACAATGTGTTTTGAATTAAAGGACCTTAGAGACCAGGCCCCTTGGAAGAATCTTTGCCTCTATCTGTATAACCAGAGGGACTCATCCAAAGAACAACTGGTTTTCCCTCCTTTCCCTGTTATCGCACTACTCTGCATAAAAGAATCAGGGATGCAACCAGACCTGGCTCAAATCATTTTAAAAATAATACTTGTCTCTCAGGTTAATTCATAAATCAATGTGTTTCATCCATCCATTTATTCTCCCAAGTATCTATGTATCCTCTTTAGCAATCAATTATTGCCCCAAAGGTAATTGACTATATTCCTTGTGTCCCCCTCCCCTCTAAAAGGAGAGTATAAAAATTCTTGGACCCCACTGAGTTATAGGATAATCACTCTGTGGTTCTCACTATGCACAAGGTAAATAAACCTCTTCCTCTTATTAATCTAGTTTAATTGTGAGTTGCTCTTTCAGCAAACTTTCAGGAGGAAGGGTTGATCTTTCAGCAAACGTTTACCCCCAAATTTGCTCAGATCTTCAGTTCTTGGTAAACTGTGATTTCCACTAGAGAGTCTAACCCTTGCCATGTGACTGAGCATTCCCACCTGCTCCAACAGAGATATTCAGCTTCTCCTGGCTATCCGAGGCCCCTGTCTCCACAGTGAGGGTTTCGTCACCCAGCAGCACTGGTCTAAAACCATACCCTCATTGTAGCAGCTCGGAAAATAGACATTTAGAAAAAGTTTGAAGGAGGGAATTGTAAGAGCTTGAGTATTGCTGGGGCCCAGAAACCAATACCCCAAAATATGGTATGTCAGGGCAAGACCCCACGAGGCATCCTATGGACCTGGTTTGGTTACTCAGCAGCGCTTGCAAGTTCCTCTGAGTCAAAGTGAAATCAAGTATAGAGGGAGTGAAAATGAAGTAGCCGAGATTCCTTAGCACAATAGAGCAAAAGCACAACTTCAATTAAAGCACAGACTTTTCCAGAGAGAGAAAAACAATTCCCCTCCTGAGTAAGAGGAGACCCTATCCCAAAGACAGTACACCAGTATAACTATCGTACCTTAATTTCCCGTATAATTATCTATCAAGTTTTTCATTGATCCCCCAAGTCTTCAGTTATTCTTCTCCACTTCTCTCATTGGTTATAAATTACTTCACTTGCCACATGTGCCCACTTTCCTTTACCTTTTAATAATAATGGCTACCTATTATTTTCCAAGTAATCTTGTGACATTTGCTGTCTGCGTTGTTCTGTAACTGTGACTGTTACTCCACTTTGTGTCACAAATTAGACTGCATTTTATGGAAAACAAGACATACATGGTCAACGGAGTTATGACCGAAACTCTTCGTTTTCTGCAGAGCCTTTTTAACTTCCTTATCTAGGCAGCCAGACATTCCTTCTCCTTCTCCTTAGCCCCTTTCTGTCTCTAATCATGGCATGTTGACATGCTAAGTTGAAGAAGAAGCTGCAAAGTCTTTCTGACCTGCTCCCCACCACCCTATCCTCCCATTCACCCTTCATCATCTCCCAAGTCCCTGTGTCTCCCAAAACACAGGAACAGAGGAGTGAAGTTTGTTTCTGAAGTTTTTTTTTTTTTTTTTTTTGCCTAAAAGTCTGGACTTGCCAAGGAAGAAAATAATTACCACTGGTTCCTTCCCTGAGTTTTCATTAACTGAAATCAGATCGCAAGAGAAAGACTGAAATCTGTCAACACACCTGACAGATTTTTTCACAAACCATTGTCTGTTTTGCAGACCCAACAGACTTTGTCCCAAGCCACACTGTCGATTCTTCAAGCCTACCAAATTCTCCCCCAAAATAATTTCCTTTCCCCCTAAAATCATCCACTTTACCTCATCTTTCTTTCCCCTGTGAAGCAGGGTATATAAGTATCTGTACCCCACTCGGATACAGGGTAATTAATGTGTGATTATCAGTATGTACACGTTAATATATTTGTATGCCTTTTCTCCTATCACTCTGTCTTTTGTGTGTTGATTTTTCAGCGAGTCTTCAAAAGGTAAGGGGAAGTTTTTCCCTTGACCTCTGCAGTAGTTATTTGACAAGTCTTTTATTCCTCCATGGAAGAAACCACAAGGTTCTATATTAGTAGACTGCCTACTTCTAACAAATGCCAGAGCTGATACGGGATCCAGAGATTTAATCATTTTCTTCCCTTCAGTCCTACTTTCTAGGAAGGCTCCCTTCAGAATCCATATTCCATAAGGAGATTGAAACAAGCCAGGTTGAATTCTCTCAGTCGGGAATTTGTAGGCTGTCAAAAATCTTGGGTACATGATGAATAAGCAGGTAATCTGCTGCCACTGTCATTCTAAGGCTGTCAGTAATATGTCATTTTTCTCCCAAATTATAAAAATAAATAAGCCTCCAGTTACAATTTATCTTTAATATAGAATTTTTTTAGAGCCTTTAATGTGCTAACGTGCATTGCAAATATCCAAACATAAAGTGTGCTATAGTTTCAAGTATTTTACCATGAAGGCCTTATTTTTTTTCTTTAAGAACAACAACAAAAAGAATCTCGTGAGAGTCCCTCTGGGGAATACTGGATTTATAATTCTTTGGCCACTAACATAAGGCATTGGTGAAGCTATGAAGTACGTTTTACCCATAGCTATTGCCTGAGCCCTAGGCCGCTCATGTAGTTTAAACTGAAAGTCATTTATTCTCTGCCTTTCCCATTGATGTCAAATTACACAGGTTCCATTCTCTATAATCTTTCCTCTTATAACTAGATAGAAGCAGTTTTATTAAACTAAACAGTTTACCAACTACCTCCTAAAAAATGTGCCAGAAAAGAATTGTTCTGTTAATTGAGAAAACAGTTTTTTATTTTTGTTTTTAGAGGCTTCCTTTCTCACCTGGTCTAGAGTGCCATGGTGTCAGCTTAGCTCACAGCAACCTCAAACTCTGGGGTTCTAGGCCATCTTCCTACTTCATCATTGGTAATGGCTCTGACTACAGGCGCCTGCCGCCATGATCGCCTTCTCAGGTTTGATTAATTTCCTAAAGTGGCTCATTTTCCTTCCTTCCATCCTTTCTTCCTTCCTTCCTCCCTTCTTGTAGGGATGGGGGAGGGGTCTAACTCTTGCTCGGGCTGGTCTCAAACTCCTGAGCTCAAGGGATTCTCTGTCACCTCCCAGAGTGCTATAATTATAGGCATGTGCTACCACACCCCATTAGGAAAAAGTTTTTCAAATCGTAAACCTGCATTTTAGGAACCCATATGTATTAAACTTCTGTGTGTCTTGTGCTTTGTTTCCCAGGGGAGGCAACATGACATTTCTCCCTTCCTCAAATATTATTGCCCTCCAATGGAATATTTTTTCTAAATAATACTTACCTTACTGGGTTAGTTGCTTCTATTATTTCTGAATTATTAGGAAAATATAAGTAAGGGCTATCATTAGCTCCTTCTAGACCAAATTACTCCTACTTCTTCTCTTCCTTCTCTCTCTCTCTCTCTCTCTCTCTCTCTCACACACACACACACACACACACAACATACACAGAGTAGGAAAAAACAGCCCCAATTTCCTCCTACCATAACTGTCATAACACAGAATGCTTCTGTGACCACATGTGTAGGGATGTTTTTCCCACACACTGAGTAATCAATTCTGCAGCAAGCACCAGATGAGTGTCCTCTAATCCCATTCAATTTTGACAGTCTCTACCTGGAGGTAACGTCAGATCCTACAGTTTGAGAATGCAATGCCACATGACTTCCTCCCTCCTCAGACACCAATTGCAAGTCCAGACTTCTAGAACTTCTGACCATCTGGTAATAAATTGAGATTCCAATGATCCCCTTCTCAGGTTTAATTAATTTGGTAAACTGGCTCACAGAACTCAGGAAAACATTTTACTTACGTTTATCCATTTAGTGCAATGGATATTCTAAAGGACATAAATAAATATCTAGATCAGTGGTTCTCAGCCTTCCTAATGCTGCAACCCTTTAATACAGTTCCTCATGTTGTGGGGACCCCCAACCATAAAATTATATTCGTTGCTACTTCATAACTGTAATTTTGCTATTGTCATGAATCATAATGTGATTATGTCGTGACCCACAGGTTGAGAACCGCTGAAGATGAAGCAATACAGAGGGCAAGGTCTGGTAGGATCCTGAGCCCAGGAACTTCCATCCCCATGGGGTTGGAGTGTGCCACCCTCTTGACACTTGGATGTTCTTATTAACTAACCTGAAATTTCCCTAAACTCAGTCTTGCCAGATTTATGGAGGCTTCTCTATTTAGGCATGATTGATGAAATCATTGGCATTGGTATCTACTTAATCTTCAGCCTGACTGAAGATTGGGTGCTTAAGATCAAGGTACTGATGTTACCTCTAGGTAGATAGTGTCCAAGGGAGTGAGTGAAGCCCCATTTCCCTCCTTGGATGCATCAGCCCCTTAATCCTGCTTTGGTTTTTTGGTGACCAGCCCCCATCATGAAGCCATCCAGGGAACCCCAGTCATTGGTGGTAATCTCAGTAGCTTTCAAAAGATACTCATCGTTCTGGAGTTGCCAAGGACTCTAGGATGTATATGCCAGGAAACAGGAATGACAATTAAATATATATACACACACACACACACACATATATATATATACATATATATATCTCACAGTATCAGGTGTGCTTGAGCACACACATACCTATAGACATAGCTTTTCTTCTCCTGTCCATAAAGACACATCTTTCACACACAGGTTTTCATTACACAAATGCTTTCTACAAATGGTCCCTATATTCTTTGATACCACAAATGTTTGCCTGAAGAGAAGATCTTTGAGGAAATGGTTGGGCCACACCTATGGTGCATTTTAGAAGGGTACATGTCAAATATACTAAGTATAGAGTAATAAATGTCTTAACACAATAATTAAGAAAGTGCGGTGAATGCTATGTTAACCAGTTTAATGAAAGTATTTCAAATTGTATATAAAACCAGCACATTATACCCCATAAATGCATTAATGTACACAGCTATGATTTAATAAAAATAAATGCGGTCAGCATGTGGGGAAAAAAGTTAATATTTACTAATCAGCCATTTTACTGCTTAGTTTATGACAGAGTCTGAATACGCTATATTTTAATCATTACTGTAATCCAAGCAGGCAGGTGTTACTACCAATTTATCTTATGGTGGAGTAAATGAGATACACAGATATTATTTTACTTGCTACTTGGAGGAGATTGCTGAGATAACACACACATCTACACACACATGTTCTGACCAGAAGCCCCTCCCTACTTCAAATTTTCTATCCGACTGTTTTATCCTAGTTTTTTCTCATTGTGATCATATTGCTTGGATCTCTATATTCTGAATGTTTTTCCTCCTGGACAAATATAAACAATTTTCTCATTGTTCAAAGTCAGATAATATCACCTGAGGCCTACACAATGAACAAAACAAAACAAAAATTAAGTGGAACAAAACAAAGGAATAAAGGGAATTTAGCACCATGCCTTTAAAAAATAATGAGTTAATATTATCTCCTAAGGTTTAATTAAGGAAGGGGTTCAGAAATAGGTACCTATTCTATAAATTTTGTAACCAATATTTTATTGAAAATCATTTGCTTTTCTTTTTAAAATGTATTTTCTCTTGTTGTTAGAAGCATTTTTTACACAAATGACTTATTATGGCATATTCTCAAGAGTAACCTATAGAGAAAGTAAGTGAAATGGGATTGGGCAAGAGAAAAAAGACAGGAAAAAATGTAGCTTCAGCAGAAGGTTAGCTACAGCTTGGTCTCACGGGGGACTCTGGAGTGTGAATTGTTCTACAGAGTTGTCCATTAAGAGGGAGGGAAAGGGGATTTTACATATTCTATTGGTCTATCATTTTCCATGAGCCATCCTAGAAAGAAGTCAGCATGTGCTCCATGTGCTTCTTAGCTAGGTGCTTCCTATCAACCAAAGGAAATCTTCTGCAGAAAGACGGAGGTGGAAGAAGCTCTGGGCTGGGTTCCCCCACCTAGTAAACAGAACCTAGGGGATGTCAACTTTAACCGATATACTCCCTAAATAAGAATCTGTGTAACAAAAACTTACAGATCTCAGAACAGTTTTGAAGGAATTTTGTAATCACATACTTTTTAATTTTTTTTAAAAAAGCCCAGCCCTTTTATCCTTATTTCAAAGACCTGGTTTTACTTATTGTTTTGCTGTGAGTCATTTCAAATCCTCTCTACAAGTAGATTCAATATATAGTAAGCAATTTAAAAATAAGGAAATACATAAGTCCAATGGCATGAAGCAAATGGATAAATGTAATAGCTTTGTAACTAAGAGTATTTAAGTAATCATAAAACTACATCTTTTAACAGAAGACTCCATTAAAAATGACATTTATAAGATGAAGTTTACCATAGTATTCATTCTGCATAATAACAGACATTTTAATTTCATCATTAACATTTATTAAAGTAATAATTCTTTAAAGTATTTTCTCCAAAACAATTATGGAAATATTATCAAGTTTAACTGTATTCTAAGAACCTTTTAATTTAGAGAGAGCACCCATTGGTCTTGCCAATGATTATTCTATCTAACCAGGCACTTAAAAATGACAAGGTCAGAGTCTTAGATGTGACATTGAAACCCTTTGAATGCCCTAAAACAAATTATTCATTATTCAGAAATCCAAAATAAAATCCTAAGGTCACCAAAGTGCATACCCCACATTCACAACCTGAACAAATCATTAGGCTTCTATAATTATCGTGGTTTTATCAAAAAGCAACCAAACCCCTGCCCAGCCCCATTCTGGTCATCTAGGTCACTTTGTCTTTTTGCCATTTCTCAGAAAAATAATCAAGAACTATTGCCCCATTTTGGGACTGGGAAGAAAAAAACAGGAAATGGTCAAACATTATTAAGAAAATAGAGTGAACTCAGGGCAAAATTAAGAAGTCAATTCTTCATTGTTCCCCCTTCCTTTTCTTTTGTTCCCACTATTGAAGCCTGTGATGGGAAAATAATTTGTGCTCTGTGCTTTATATGAGGAAGGGTCTCAGCTGTATTGACCATTGGATTCAACTATGAGTGGATGGATAGCTTTGTAACCAAGGTGACTGGCTGTAGCATGGATAACCTCAAGTACTTCAGCTTTTGGGGATCTTCATTTGCTTTAATAGTTAGTTAAAATGGCCTATAACTCCATTCTACTTACTTACAGGGAAGGTCTATATATTAATGGAGATTTCTAGAATTTTCTGAAGTGAAAAATGTTTAGCAATCTTCTCAGATGATCATACTTACTGACTCACCTCCTGTGGCTGATATTTTTGCTCTCCCTTGCATAAAAAAAAAAAAGTCTTTCTTTACATTATAAGGTGGCAGTAACAACAATTATTGCAGGTAGCAGAACTTTACTAAAGGTTGGGAATAACAACAGGGATTACAGGAGAAGATAAATCCAGGGAAGGCCTTTCACGGAATATTAAAAATGTACATTGTAAAGTCTCTCAGCCATTTTCCCCTAAGTAAACTCTCCTTTACTATTAATACGCTTTAATGAAATGTGGAAAAAAAACACGTCTAAACAAATTAATAACACCAATAATTGCAAAAATATTTTTAGTGTAGCAGACATTGTTGAGAATTTTCAGGAATTGCTTTATTTAATATTCCTCAAATGCATGGGAAATCAGTATTATCATTTTCATGCTATGGATGAGTAATAAATTCAGGTTATAGATGTTAATTAACTTGTCCAGGCTCACTAGTCATAAGCAATGGAGTCAGAATCTGAACCAAAGTATTGCTGGTGTTGAAGCCCCATTTTTATAAAATGGGGTTGTGGTTTGGGCAGCGCTGTACTCCCTGTGGAGGATGGATAATGGACCCCCTTATCACATGTTAGATTTGGTGGAGCACAGTAGCAAAACAGATGTTTTGACAGTAGCTCAGATCAGCTTCCTCCACTCTGGTGAAGAAGTAGGATAGGGAGCTTAGTTTTGTTAAGTGTCAGGAAATGATGCCAACTATTTCAGTAGCAATGGCAGCACAACAGACAGGAAGTACTTTTTGTCATAGAACGTTGGCTTTATCAGTAGAATTATGATAAATGCTTTATGGTTATTAGACCACTGAAGGCCTCTGAAGCAAACCTCAGTGCTAGGAGGTAGGAAAGAGAGATCTCCTCTCTTGGAAATATTATAAATTAATTGCAGTTACTTCTTTCTTGTTTAACCTGTAGACCACAACCAGTCAAACTGAGTTTACTTTTGAGTTGAAAACCGATTGCCATCTCTAATTTAGTGCATATTCTTTTCCTAATAAGGAAATTGATCAGAGATGTCCTGGCCAATATTTATTAACTAGATGATGAGAGAAGGGTAGGCTCTACTTCATTACATTTGGCAATTTCTGTGGTATAAATACAACCATAGTGGCAGATAATAAGCTGGTAATTTGATATCACTGAATACAAAGTTAGGAAGAGATACAACGTAAGAGCTAAAGAGCCTTTAGAGTGTTTTCCAGAACATCACTAAAAGCCTGAGAAAAAATTGACAAGTTCAGGACACACATCATTGTTAGTCTGGCATTAGAACACAGGAGACCTGAATTCTCAACCAGAACCCATTTTCACCCAGAAAGAGTTGCATCTTCAAGGTCATGGTTCACATAGTTCTGTTAGAGAAAATGTAAATATTGACAGTGTGGGTGCCACAGCAGAATGGAAGATTTTGAGAAGGCCTGAATTTTGGTGGCTTTTTACTCACTTATTCCCCCATGGGTAAGGTGATTCATTAGGTCAGAAATAAAAGTTGAGCTTTCTCCAATGGTAGATAACCACACTGAATCAATTCCTTGCAGCAGGAAAACCTCACATATAATTTCATTATAAGGCTATAATGGCAATATTGTGATTAACAGGATGGTACTTGAAGGTGACCAGAACTAATGTCAATTATTGACTTACCATTTACTAGCACTAAGATTTTGGGAAATTTAATCTCTCAAACTTATAAAGCCAATGAAATCTGGATGTCTGCTTGAATTGTCATAGGTAAGATTTAATTTGATATGAATGTGAGAATGTCGCTTGATAGATAGTAAATGCTCAGTAAATGCAGGAACTATTATTATTGTAAGAACATCAGTGTTTTACAGTACTGTTTTTAAATGAAATGGTCCAAAGGAATTTGAGAAGCTATTATGCCTACATAAACAAAAATAAAATCTTAAGACTCTCCCCAGCTAGCTGATTGAACCCCTCTTGGCCCAGGGGTTACCCTAAAGCTGAATTGCTAGCCACTAGAAGTTAGCTCAGACTTGCCTGGTCATGCATCCTTCCCTTCTTGGCAATATCCTCTGTGACTCATTAACAGGGCTAAGGCAGGCAAGACATAGCTTAACATGTACCTGTAGATCATGAACTGAATTAACAGACACATTGAGTTTGAGTGTATATATATGTCTGGTGGCTTATCTCTGATTAACATACTTCCTTATCCTAACCTAACACATTCCAAACCTTTAGACAAAGCTTCATTTCTTCAATCATTTCAAACCTTTAGACAAAGCTTCATTTCTTTAATCATTCCAAACCTTTAGACAAAGCTTCATTTCTTCTTCATTTCTTCAATCTGACAAATCATAGGATCTTTACAGTGACTTATAACCTATAATTTCCTGTTTCAGTTTGTCCTTCCTTTTCAAGCCATACCAATATATGCTTTCCATGTATTGATTTAGTACTTTACGTGTAATTCCTGTCTCCCTAAAATCATAAAACCACATTATAACCCAACCACTGTGAGACCACTGGCCACGGCTTCTTGGACCTGGCTCTCCAGGCCAGGTTTGCACATATTGAGCTTAGAATAAACATCTTTACACTATTTTACCGAGTGTGGGTTCTTTTCTGTTGACACCTATATTCACTTAAAAAAAATGGAGGAATATTTGTTTGCCCTATAATATTCTGTCTGAGTATAATTTTATGCCCAAATCTTCTATATTTTATTACCAATTCCCTTTATTATAGTTTTAGGCCAAGAAGACAAAGTGTTAGATGTGATCTGGAAATCATATCTTCTTTTAAAGTTGTGAGATTCATTATGTAATACTTAGAACCAGCTGACCTTGGGTAAAGTCTTTTAAACTCCCATTTTATTTTCTTACAATAGATTTACTATTATAGGTAAATGAAATACTTAAGCTTTTTTGGTTTATTAAAATCACAATTAGACAAATTTTCAGGGTATATTGTTTCTAACAAAGCCTTTATCCTCTTGTGCAAAACTCATACATATTCAAAGGATTACGTTTCAGCAAGTCCCAGCTTAATACTAACTGATATATTCCAAGTGAGCAAGATTACTGAAGACTAGTGTTTGTTGAGTTCATTAAAATGTTCATATTTTCTTTTTCTTTACAATCCGTCAATTGGTAAATTAGGAAAAATTGATATGCACTAGAGACAATATAGACGGTCTACACTTTCAAATCTTTTATCTAATAGGCTGTTAGAAACATTGGCCTAATTATAATACTTTTCTCTATTTAAAAATGTCCAAGCATGTGGGAGTTTAGTTAAGTGGTTCTGATTTTATTATAAGCTCTATAGGAGAAGCACTCCAGGGTGTTTGGCCACTCCGGTTCGGCTGTCTGCTTAATTGCCTTGATTGCAGAGCATTTTCTAAAGCAGCAACAGTCCAGGTATTGTATCTGAAAATTTCAGAAAATGGCATGTTTTTGTATTTAAGTGTTCTGTTACCAATTTTAAAGTAATGATAGATATGCTCTGTATAATATGTTAACTCCCAGTTTGGCTGGATCTGTGAAAATGGGTCTAATGATTACAAACATAGGGTTTGGAGGTTGGCTCAGCTAGTTACAAGCTGAACAAATAACTAAAATTTTCTGATTTCCTTTATTCTTTATTCTGGTAAATGTAACCAAGTTGACTAATTTGCAAGTAAATTAGATCTACTGAGTACTGACCAACGAATGATTTAGGGAATTTCACCCCCAAACATGACTCCTTGGTATAAAGAGTATTTTGAATTAAAATCTCTTAGAGATCTACAGGCCTTTTAAAGGTGCTTCCCCTCTGTTGGCTGAAACTCCAAAAGAACCACTCAAGAAAATAATTTCTTTTCCTTCCTCTCCCTTTATACCATGGATTGCCAGAAAGAAGATCTAGAAGGCAACCAGACCTGGCCCAACTCACTTTATAGTTAACACCCATCTTGCAGATTAATTTAATTCCCAAAGAGAATCATTTTCAAATCAATCTGTTTTCCTCCATTCATTCATTTCCCTAAGTATCTATCCATCTGCTCTATTAACTAACCATATATTGCCACTAAAAAAAATTACCTATATTCCTCATCTCCCCCTCCCCTTTAAAATTAGGATTCACAAACTTCAGGATCCCATGGGGATGTTAGGTAATCACTCTGCAATTTTCCTCTTGTGCACAGTAACTAAATCAAGGAGATTTATCTACTTCATTGTGTGTTCATCTTTCAGCGAAAGGGGACGTTTCTCTATGTCCCCATGCTAACTACGAAAGGACAATTATAATTGGAAAGGAATGCAACGCCTTTATTCTTAATAAAATTGATTTTAGAAAAAGAACTTTTTTTTTTTTTTGGAGACGGAGTTTTTCACTCTGTTTTTTTGGGTAGAGTGTCATGGTGTCATAGCTCACAGCAACCTCAAACTCCTAGGTGCAGGCGATCTTCTTGCCTCAGCCTTCTGAGTAGCTGAGACTAAATGCAACTGCCACAACACCCAGATAGTTTTTCTATTTTCAGTAGAGATGGAGCCTTACTCTTGTTCAGACTGCTCTAGAACTCCTGAGCTCAATCCACCCCCCTTGGTCTCCCAGTGAGCCACTGTGCCTGACATGACATGATTTTTTAAACTTCATGCCTTATCTTTTCTGTCAGCATTGCTTTTTGTATCTTTCTGGTCTGGAGGCAACTTGAGAGTAGTTACTTTGCCTTAATTCTGTTGGTGTTCCTCCAAGTTGTGCAACGCATCCTTAGTTGTTTACATTTGTGGTCTCCACCTTCCCCCACGACCAGTACTTGTCTTTCTAACAGGCCACACAGCAGGAGGTGAGCAGAGGTTGAGCTTCATCTGTATTTACAGCTACTCCTCACTGCTTATATCACTGCCTGAGCTCTGCCTCCAGTTAAATTAGTGAAGACAATTAGATCCTCATAGGGGACTGCTGTGAACCCTTCTGTAAATTGCGCATGTGAGGAATCCAGGTTGTGCTTTCCTTTTGAGAATGTAACAGCTGATGATCTGAGATGTAGCTGAGGTGGTGATACTAATGCTGAGGATTAGCTGCAAATACAGATGATCCTTAGCAGAGAGGTGTGACTGCACAGACGCCATGATAAATCAGGTTCATATCAAAACCACTTTCCCTATTCCATCCATGGAAAAATTGTCTACCATGGCACCGGGTCCTGGTGCTAAAAAGGTTGGGGACCACTGGTTTATGCCATAGTATGAGAAGATAATCTGATGACTTTCTAGTGGTATTGCTTCTCCTCATCTTCTAAACCTGATCCAGCCATGGTGAGTGTGAGTGTGTGTGTATATACTGGGTCTGGGAAAGGGAGAAAATGCGATAAATATTTAAAGAGGTGCCACCTTTTTAATTCCTAGTTAACCTTGTTACAATGTTCATTCAATTATTTCCGTTTCACAGACAGAATTAGCCCTGTGTCTATGTCCGGCATCCTTCCTATTCTTGCATGCAGTATCAAGTCCTCAATCAGAAACAGTAAATAACCAGTTAATACTTAAGTCAGAATCCAAGTATTTTAGAAATGGAATGAGTCATGTTTTATTACCCTCAATTTACAGATATGGATGTCGTAGCTCAGAAATACTGAGATCTGACCAAACCACGGAGCTATTGATGGTGGACATAATCAGCTCCAAATCTAGGTTTACAGGCCTTGCATCTGAATCCTTTCCCACAATATCTCTATGGTTCTTCAGTTACAGATTTGTTTTTGGTAGAATGTCAATTTCAAAGAGCATAGTAGTTACATAACATCTGAGTACAAGCTATGAATTATGGTTATACTTATTAATTCTAGGAATTCTACTTCACAAAAATATATTCTTAGATTTGGGCAGTTACTTATCGGCATCCGAGCTGATATACAGCAATAATCCCCTCAGACGTGTGTAACAGTTGTAATTCTCAGCTGGGGTCTCTGCCTCTTACTCCGGCTGCAGGTGGTTAAAGTTCTCACCTGGAGAGCACTCAGGTGAACATCTGCAGTGATATGTCATAGCTGAGGGGGGCACATCTCCCACTGTTCTCATTCCAACAAAATAGCATGAAACGAAGCAGCAAATTTTACACGTACGTGAGATGCACACTTGCAATATTGAAGCACCAGAGTATTACATTCTTCCCCCATTTTACCTGATTGGATTTTATAAGTATAGTTAATTTTTATTGACAGATTATTAAGGGTATTCTTTATGTTAAATTTAACACATGATATACTTAAATAAACATTTAGCTCAGAGGAAACCCTGGATTCAAGAGTCAGTAGGTTACCTGCTGAATGGGGAAACAGAAGCAAATTAGTCAAGCTACTTCCTTACCTATAAAAGGAAACTCAAGTTTCTACATATCTCAAAGAGCTATTTTGTGTATCTGATGATATTTCCTTATTCATTTAAGAATTATTTATTGAGTCTACCCTGCCAGGAAATTCAGAAGGTTGTATATAGCATGGTGAAAATAACTAATCTTTATATAGCATAATAATTATAAAGACTTTTTTCCTCAAAATATAATATATTAAAAAAAATTTGCTTGTGCTAAATTAAGAGTTTACACACATTTGTATATTTTCTTGCCAGATAAGCAAACGCCTTACAGTATAACAAATGCAATTAATATTTAAACTTATGGGCCTAAAGCAATTGAATATCTTGAAATGCCTTTTACACTAAAAGGCTGTGTCTAATCCAGTCAGTTTTCCAGTTCTGGAAATGAATGGTGCTTCACACAACTTCAAGTATTAATTCTATTCTTTCTAGTTCCGCTGTTGCCACTGCAATTCAGACACTTTATCTGCATGTATATCTTTGCAAAATTCTTTAGGCTGACTTTTCTGCTTCAAGTCTATCTCTTTTTCAGCACATAAAACATAATGCTCTCTGATTATTCAGTAAAAAAATATTTTTGTTTTTTTATATTCAGTAAAAAATATTAAGAGTATCACTTGATCGTGCAAAAGAATTCTAAGTAGGTGCTCTATCAATTACAACAGAGTCAAATTTTTAGCATGGCATTCACGACCTTAGCATTTTCTCATTTATACATGCCAGTGCTTTACTTTTAAAGCATTTTATTTTGACCAAGCTCAAACATTCATTTATTTATTCATTCAAGCACTTGTGAAGTCAAAGCAATTATTACACACAGATGTGTTCTTCAGTCTGCCACCAACAGACTGGATAAGCTATTTACTTGACCTTAAAGTTAAGTTACAATATAGTTAAAATGAAGACTGTAATCACCTTCACAAAAGAGAACTCTGAAGTTTAAATATGATCGTGTACCTAAGATATAAGCTCACTTCCTGACATCAGCTTCCATGATGTATAGTTCTTATTATCCTTATTATTTCAATTAAGCATAATGTTTTACATACAGTATTTGTTTAAATTTAGCTCTTTCTTGGCAATTCATTTATTACAAATAAGGTAACTCATAGAATTTTTAATTAAATGGAACATAGCATTCATATTTTTATTCATCGCTGAATAGCAATACTTTTGCTTTTGTTTATATTTATTTCTGGTGTTCTCCTTTAGTACTACAAGGCAGTGTCTGGAGCTTAACAGCTGCTTTGGGACAGAGGGAAAGGCCTGAAAAGCAGCTACATAATTATGAAAATGAGGAGAAAAGGGAGCCCAATGTTGGACCAAGAATCAGAATGATGAAGCCAAATAGTAATAAGCAATAATGGTGTTCTCCGTTAATTACCAAACAAAAAGAAATTGTTAGAAATATAGTCAGTGGAAAGGCAGCAGTTGACAGACTAATGGGATTCCAGATATTCCATTGATATTTTGACTAAAAGTACTGGATCCTTTGAAGTTCAAATCTTTCTTTTCTTGAAGAGGGTAAATAAAGGAAGGGATCCCAAAATAAAGGCATTTTATGCACATACATGTTCAAGAGAGAGAGAAGGGAACAAGAGTGAGAATAAGAGATTGAAGAAACAATTTAGAATTAAGGACAGGAGGTAACTTGTAGGTTAGCAGCTTTTTAGAGGCAAAATGCCTTTTTGATCTAAAAATCAGCATGATTACACAAGATAAAGTTCTCTACCTCAGTCTTGACTCCTCCTTCCCTCCTTTCTTTTTCTTTCCTTTCCTTTTCTTTTTTCTTTTCTTTTTTTTCTTTTCATTCTTTCTTTCTCTACCACAATGTATGAATACCACACATCCCTGATAGAAACTGACATTTAAAAAATAATATTCCATATTAAATAAAATAATATTTAAAAAAATAACATATCCAGAGGTAATTAGCCTAACTCTAACTTGTCTGAATTTTGAGAATCAAGAACAAATTTCTCCATACTTATGTGTAAGGACAGAAAGCTTGCCCATATCAGATGGCCATTCTTACAGCTAAGAGATATAATCCAGAAACAATTTATTCTTCCCCAATAGAGTCCACTAAAATATAGGTTTGGAAATCTATGAGGCATAAACAATAACAGAATTGGATGATGCTTATTCTTTACCAAAATTCATTTTAATGCTAGTAGGCTTCTTTGAAACATTTAAATAAGTTACCAGTAGTTATAAAGAAAAGAATCTTGTGGCGGTGCCTGTGGCTCAAAGGAGTAGGGCGCTGGCCCCATATGCTGGAGGTGGTGGGTTCAAACTCAGCACCCGACTAAAACTGCAAAAAAAAAAAAAAAAAAAAAAAGAAAACTTGGACTCTGTGGCAGTCTGCAGTTTCTGGTGGTGAGATTAGAAATGTCCCATCTCTTGTGCTAGGTTTTTGGTGGACAGAGCACCACCTAAAAACCAAAAGTGACAGTTACACATAGGGAAGACAGGCAAATATAATCACCAGAGTAGGCACCAAAGCCCTTCCATTGAGACTCATTATGTTCCTTTGAATATGTTTGAATACTATTTTGTTGTTGTTGTTGTTTGGTTTAGGGATTTTGTTTTATTTGTTTTTGGTGGGAAAGGAGCCCATTTATAAAACTAAATAAAGTCCACTGAAGGTGTGATGAACATTGGCTCTGCCCCCTGCACCCTAGATGAGCCCGGCATACACATCCAGAGCTCAGCCTGTGAGCTGCACACCAACTTCTCCACCCTTCCCAGGAGGTGTCTTGCCCCCAGCAGTCCTGGCACCCAAGTAGGGGGTGAGAATTCAGAAAAGAGGGCTACTGCATGCAGGGCCTCTTCTGTTGAGATCAGCTAGAAAGGGTTACAGTTCAGAAGAGACTGCAGCAAGGCCCTCTCTGTGGCATTGAGCTGGAGCATAATGTTCACCAAGGACGTTATGGCTGAGCACCGTGGGTAGGGTTTATAGTCCAGTAGCTCAGTCATGAGCTCAGTATCAAAATTCTCAGTTGCCCTCCCAGGACCCAGAAGATCCTCTTCAACTGATTATTGACATTATTGCCAGGGAAAAGAGGCTGCTAGGCATTGGCCAGCTCTGCAAAGAAGCAGCCAGCTAACCACATGTCAATGGACGTGGAGGACAGCTTGGCCCCAAAGAAAATGTCTCAGACATCATCTGAGTAATAGCAATCCCAGATCCCAAAGGCTGGAGCAAGATGGAAATAGAGAATTTCAGCTCCTGGTTCCTGGTTTCTGGGGCTTCAGATCCCCTATGAATTGCGGCTGTGACAGAATCCGAAGCCCTTATTGCACAGTTGTGTATCAAGAGAGACATCACATGAGGGAGAACGCTGAAAAATACACAGTGACTTACAGACATCAGAAAATATAATACAGTTGTCCAGTCTGTCAAAATGTCTATCAGAGTTTCTTTCTTTATAGATAAGTGTGTAAGTTTTAAGAGTTTTGATTACACTGCAACCTTTAAGAACTCAGTGTGAGAAAAACTTGTCACATTCTGCAGTGTCTCATAGAATAATACCTAAAATTCAGTGGCAAAAGATATTACCATTATGACTATGCCACAAGGCACCCCTCAGAGAATGTTTTTTATGCTGAAGACAATGACTATTTAGCATACTTTCCTTTTTCTTTGAACAGCCTTTCTGTGAGGTTTTTAATGCATTAAGTTCGCATTCAGAGTTTTTCAGAAGCCAAAGTATCTTAAGTTAACAATGTATTTTTACTTATTTCTTGGAGAAAGTCAAGTAGCTCTGGACACAATCTCTGAGACAGAGATTAGTATGCAGGCCATTGTAGGGAGTGCTTCCTCATGTTGCCACACATCATTGTGGGTGCATCAAAATCATTGCTGACTGTGAGCACAGCAAACCAAGTAAACATCAATAGAGAAACAGGAAAACTTCAACTGAAAATCTTGGCATAAGAGAAATATGTACAAAAATAATCCTGAAGGAGTTCACTGATGAACAAAAGAAAAGGAGCCCTGAAGTTTGTCAAAACTTTTGGACAGGCAAGAGGATGTTTTGAGCCACATTGTTCTGAGCCATGAAACATGGTTGTACCAATACAACCCTGAAAAAAAAATCAAAGTGCTCAATGGAATTCAGCCAATTCTCTAGGACCAACAACTTTCCATCAGTCCAAATCAAGAGTCAAAATTATGTTGCTAATCTTTTTTTGATATCAGAGGATTTGTTTTTTATTTGTACCAACTGAACAAATATTTAACCAAGTTTACTATCTAGAAGTGCTGAAAAGGCTATGTGAAAAAGTTAGATGAAAATGACCTAAACTTTTCGCCAACGACTCATGGCTCTTGCATCACAACAGTGCACCAATGCCTGAGGCTCTGTCTGTGAGGGAGTTTTTAGCCAGTAAACAAATAACTGTACTGGAGCGTTCTCCCTCCTCATCTGATCTGACCCCTAATGACTTTTTTCTTTACTCAAAGAAAATATTCAAAGGAAGACATTTTGGTGACATTCAGGATATTAAGTGTAATACAATAATAGCTCTGATGGTCATTCCAGAAAAAGAGGTCTGAAATTACTTTGAAGGGTAGACTAGGCACTGGCATTGGTGCTTAGCTTCCTGAGGTGAGTACTTTGAAAATGACTATAGGGATATTCAGCAATGAGGTATGTAGCACTTTTTCTAGGATATTTTCACAGCCTTAATTATTAGACCTCATATAACTTTGGGAAGATGACGTGAACTTGGACGAGTCTGCTTTCCTCAGCTGAAGTAATTTTCAGAGAAAACTGAGTTATAAGCCTCAGTCAGCAACACTGTCATCAGCTGGTGTGTGCTTTGCTGTGGAAAGGAAGATTTGGGCTGTACATTAGAGTACTCCTTGTACCTCCAAAATATTTTCAGATTTGTACAACCAAAAGAGATTATTCTGGAATTTACAAGTGGCAGAGGTAACACTGTATCTTAAAAAAAAAAAAAAAATCATGCATTAACTTTTAATATTTGCAGATTCACCAACATCAGGGCTAGGAAACTGTTTACCTCTTGGAATGTCAAAGAATTTCATTTAGTTAATTATGCTGCAGGTGGGCAGATGTGTCTAGGAGTAGATATTTGCAGATGCAAATTGAGAATTTTGCATGTGTAAAGGTAAATAGTTAAAATGATTATTAAAGCAAAGTGGAAAATAAAATGATATATAAAATGTAAATGCGTAGTGACAAACACACAGAGGCACTTTGTTTGTGAACTTTGACCTCCAGCAGTCGAATGTCTCTGCTTTCTTCTTTGCTCTGTTATTTGCCATAATGAGACAGTGTTTTTGAGTGCAGCCTCCATGCCCTGCAAATGACATTTACTTGCCCTGGTCTCAAGGTTAACATTTTATAAATTGCCACTTCAAAGCGGGAGTCACCAGCTATGTGCAGTAGGACGGGGTGAGTGTCATGTGATACAAACCCTATCATTTTCTTATTGTCCCATTTCAGATTTTATTAAACATGCCTGATTTTCTTTGTAGTGTCTGGGGCCTTACTAAAGAAAAAAATTCTCCTCCCCAAAAGATTTTTATTTATTTTATCTGCTCAAAGATTTACTTTGACTGTTTAGAAACTAATACACTAAACCTGGGCACATCTTGGATGGGTTACATCCAAGTCCCATGCAAACTTGTCATCCTGAGGCAGGAAAGTAAAGACAGAGCTAAAGATTTGTCCTGGCCACTCTGTACAGGCATTAGCCAAACAGTCTGTAATACTCCACTGTAGCAAATGTCTCTGTTATCTGTATATCTTTCTCTTGGAAGACTCTGGGCCTAGATAGTAACCTTGCAACTTCCTTAGTCTTCTCTCGCCCTTGAAGACAGGTAGCCCGCCGGGAGTCAAGGGCACGGGCAGATCTGTCCTTCCCTCGAGTCCCACGACTTTCACGTTTGTCACGTACCTCACATCCTTCATGACTCTCACGTGCACCCTAGCCCTAAAAAATGTATAAAAGAAAGGCAAGAGATTGGGTCAGTAGGCTCGGTTTTTGGGACACTAGTCCACCGAGTCTCCTGGCCGGAATAAACTCACTGCTTCCTCTATCTACTGGTGCCTGGAGTCTTCTGTCTGCGTCAGTTTTCCTGCTACAATCCCCTATGTCAAACTTGCACATTAATTCTTTCAACATGTCCCCATGCACTTCTGTACAGGGAATCAGGCCATTTCCATGCTATTTTCTTCAACTCTCCTACCCTCATTGAATGTCCTCATCATCTTCCTTTCACTCCATTCCACCTATTAATTCACCTATTCAATCATTAAAAAAATTATCATTGTGTGCATATTTTCTTTTTTTTTTTTTTTTTTTTGTAGAGACAGTGTCTCACTTTATCGCCCTGTGTAGAGTGCCGTGGCGTCACACTGCTCACAGCAACCTCCAGCTCTTGGGCTTAAGCGATTCTCTTGCCTCAGCCTCCCGAGTAGCTGGGACTACA
>CAUYON010064205.1:0-13573 GCA_963573935.1 Arctocebus calabarensis | reverse complement strand
CCTGGGTAGAGTGCCGTGGCGTCACACTGCTCACAGCAACCTCCAGCTCTTGGGCTTAAGCGATTCTCTTGCCTCAGCCTCCCGAGTAGCTGGGACTACAGGCGCCCGCCACAGCGCCCGGCTATTTTGTTTGTTTGTTTTGTTTTTTGCAGTTCGGCCAAGGCCGGGCTTGAACCCGCCACCTTCGGTATATGGGGCCGGCGCTACTCACTGAGCCACAGGAGCCGCCCCAAGAGATTTTTGTTTTCTTTTTTCCACCTACATCTTTATGTATCTAATGTTCAAACCACATCTCAATTAGAACAAGCCACACGTCAAGGGCTCCGTAGCCACCAATGACTGACGGTTCCCACACAGAGCACGATTTTTAAGTAGATTTGGTGATCTGTCTTGCAGAGATAAGAGATAAATATCTTTTCCACATTCATGGCTAGAGTAGAAGTGATTTCTATGGCCTTCAAGGAAGCGTCTCCTTCCCTCCTCCCTGCTCCTCCTGTCCCTTCTAAAGCAGATAGGACCTCTCAGATAGAGGATGGGTGCAGACACAGTATGCTCCCTTTAAGACTCTCCGAACAGGTGCTCAAGGCCTATTTGTAGGAGAGTATACCTTAGGTCTCAAGATTTGCACAGTATTTAATCAGGAAAAGGCTTTCTGCAAAGACAGCGAAAGGGGAGAATGTAATAACTGAGTACTACAGTCTGGGTGGCTTAAACAACCAAAATCTATTTTCTCACAATTCTAGAGGTTAGAAACCTGAGACTCAGGTGTCAGCAGGTTTGATTTCTCTCTTGGTGTGTAGATGGCTATCTTCTCCCAATGTCTTCATGTGGTCTCTCCTCTGTGTGGGTCTGTGTCCTAATTTCCTTGTCCCATGAGGACACCAATAACATTAAATTAGAGCTGATCAGGGTGGCGCTTGTGGCTTAAGGACTAGGACGCTGGCCTCATAAACCGGTGGTGGCCAAACTGCCTCAAGAATGGCCCTGACCAAAACTGCAAAAAAAAAAAAAAAAAAGATTAGAGCCCACCTTAATGACTGCATTTTAACTTACTTACCTCTTTGAAGATGCCATCTCCAAATACAGTCCCGCTAAGGTACTAGAGGCTCTCAGCCCTTCAACATATGGATTGTGGGGGCAAGGAGTTGGGGGGAATCAGCCCATAAACAGAAGCAAAGCACAGGGCACCCTGAGATTAAACGCCAATTCAAAGTTATTCCCAACATCCTTAAGACCTCAACAGGTTGGAAGTGAGGAACAGCCTTTGAAAGAGCAAGTCTCTCTTTTACAAGCGTTGAATTTACATCTCAAAGAAGACAGCCTCTTATTTTGGGAAAAATCCACTCCATGTGTCTCTTTGTCGCATAAAGCAAATGCTGCTGTAGCTATGGAGATAGTGGAGACGGCGGTGGCTTCTGGGAACCAAGTAAGTCCGTGAGCCGCCAGGGAAGGTTATCTGTGTGAGCAGAAAATGCTTCTTTGTAGGAGGCGTGAATTTGGATTCTCCTGTGCCAGAAAACCATTTCTTCTGCTTAGGAAGATGTATAGTCTTATGTAGGCAACACTCCCAGGAGATGAAAAACTGAGGCAAGCCTGGTCTTCACCCAGGGCTAGAGAAGAAGCTGGGCCAGACCTCAGTGTAGGACTGCCCAGACCACACCGTTTCTGTGCCCTTGAGATGCTATTCACGATGCGGCCACGTGACTGGGGCTGGATCGCTGAGCTCAGAGGTGCAGTCATGTGGTGTTCTCAATGCAGAAACACATCAAAGAGAGGGCAGGTCAGTCCCCTATAGGAGTGGACGAGTAAACACCCCTCTCTCAGTCATCCTGGGAAGAGGGCTTCCTGGAATATAAAATAAAGTCTGAGGCTGCAGGTACTCAGCTAGATGGGAAAGAAATGCAACTCCTTCGTACATCTGTAGAAGCAACGACAGACCAGAGATCAGCTCGACTCTGTGACAGGTCTACTGGCCCGTGTCCCATCTACAATGCCAGGACAGCAAGTGACAATCAGGACAGAACAGCTGCACATGTACATGTCCCCCAGAGAGTCCTAAAATAGAGAGGGAGACACCAAGATGAGGTTTACATGACTACGACACCATATTACATGATAAAGTGACCTCTGGTGACCTCTTTCAGTAGCGACTAGCCGAGATGTGGACCTGTTTGCTCGCTTCTACGTGGCTGTGAGTTCTGAAGGCCAGACCTCTTGCTTATCTTTGTGTCTCCAGGATGATCCTGGCAGAGAAAAGCTCAATGTTCATGTGCGACATGGACTGGGAAGCCACGCCCACTCCTGCAGAGGAGAAACTGAGCCGCAAAGGAATTCAGGTCATCACAGGTCAGGAGGGAACCCTGACCAATCTAGGATGGTGTTTTTTCTCTGTACTTCCTGACAGAAAAAGCCTCCCATCCTCAAATATATCTCTCGGCACAATTCACCCTCGAGACAAACTATGTTGAAAAGACAGCAAAAAGTTTAAAAAAGAAAGAAAGGAGGCCAGGCATGGTGGCTCACATCTGTCATGCCAGCACTCTGAGGCCAAGGTAGGTGGATTGCCTGAGCTCACAGGTTGGAGACCAGCCTGAGCCAGAGTGAGACCCAGGCTCTATAAATAGCCGGGCGTCGTGGTGGGTGCCTGTAGTCCCAGCTACTGGGAGGCTGAGGCAAGAGAATCACTTGAGCCCAAGAGTTTGAGGTTGCTGTGAGCTATGACTATGACACTGTGGTACTCTATCCAGGGTAACAAAGACTCTGTCGCAAAAAAGAAAAGAAAGAAAGAAAGAAGGAAGGAAGGAGAGTGCTTAGTGATGAGCTTTATGTCTGGGCAAATATTCTAGAGGGAAAAAAAAATAATCAGGAGTGAACCTCTTACCAGGCCAGTCACCAGGGCTTCTGTCTCCTGGCAGTGACCAGTTTCTGAAAATGACTTCTCTCCCAGTGACCCCTACACGGAGGAGCTAATGCAGCCCAGAGCCTCCATGTCTGCACTGAGGTCAAGGAAAGGTGAGGGAAGATTTGGGGCGCAACCAGTTCATCAGCAAGGAACTCGGGAGCAAGGAGGCGCTGCCAACAGCGCCCCAAAGCAGGAAGATTGAGGCAACCTAGGCGTCTCATTCTCTGCAGTCCTTCCGATAAAGAGGATTGACATAGGTCATGCCGAGCTGGGTAAGGAAGAAAAGAAATTCATTCAAGAACAGACTTGAGATGAAACATCCAGAAAGTAGCGCCCCGTGGCCTAATAAGGAAACTCTCACCAAAGCCAAGTATAAGTGCCAAGAACCAGGCCCTCTTCCAACCACAACTGTAGCCAGCACTGACTTCATGTCTGCTTCAGGAACGTGACCTTGCTGCCACTGGGAGTCAACACCGAAAGCTGGACACCTCTGTTGCCACTGCCGCAGCAGACGTGAGGCCTTCAGCCTTAGCCTGTTTCTCCCTGTAGCTGCCATCTGAACCAAGGTCTGCATGGGCACATCTGGCCATCTGGCTAGGGATCCTGGTCCCAGGCCTGTGTCCAGCCGGAGGGCAGGCTGGGAATGTGACTTCTGACTTCTTCACTGCGAACACAAAAGAGGAATCTCCCTGGATACACACAAAAAATTCAAAAGGGCTTTTCAAGGAGAAAAGAACTCATAGAGGTGATGGTAGCAAAACAGCATGGATGTGTTTAATACCAGTATGAACTGTACAATTACAAAATGGTTAACATGGTATATTTTGTTCTGTACATTTTACCACAGTGAAAAATCTTTTTTTTTTTTTTTTGAGACAGAGTCTCACTTTGTCACCCTTGGTAGAGTGCTGTGGCGTCACAGCTCACAGCAACCTCCAGCTCTTGGGCTTAGGCGATTCTCTTGCCTCAGCTGAGTAGCTGGGACTACAGGCGCCCACCACAACACTGGCTATTATTTTTTGTTGTTGCAGTTTGGCTGGGGCCAGGTTTGAACCCGCCATCCTTGGTACACGGGGCCAGCGCCCTACTGACTGAGCCATAGGTGCCACCCGAAAAATCTTATTAATAAATAAAAGGACACCAAGCAGCTGTGAATATGGCAAATGGCCACTTCTGATCCCAATAAATGTTTGGTAAATAAGTAAATAAAGGCATTAGATAGGAATGCTGGTCCAGACCCACGGTGGGGAGAACCAGTTTAACAGCTGTCAGTTTACTGAACATTTCCAGCGTACTTTGTACTTCCTGCCATCCTAGCACACACCACACAGGTAGGCTGCTGTTTATGTCATTATGGCTAATTTGTATACGTATTTGCAATAAGCCCAGTGCTTGTCCACATTATCTCAATTACTGCTCACGCCCTCCTGTGGGGTAGGGACCAGGTGTCTGTATTGCTTAGAACCAGCCACTCATTCCACTTGAGAAGGTGAGGCTGTCAGCCTGAGTCAACAGAAATATAAAGTGAAGTGAATGAATTCAAAGCAAAGATCCAGAAGAACCAGAAAATAAGAAGAGAGACACTTCAACATGTTTATGTTTTTGCAACGACAAAAGTGAGGAGCCTAGAATAGACCGAATCACATAAAAGTTTACCAAAGAGGGTTAGGAATCAGGAAAGCCTAGCATGGCAAATGCCCTATATCTTGTAGCCATGGCAATGTACTTCCCACCTTATGGAACAATGGGGGAAGGGTTTTGGTGTGTTTGGTTGGGTTTTTTATTTTTATTTATTTATTTTTTTAAGATAGAGTCTCACTCTGTTGCCCTGGGGTAAAGTGCTATGGCATCATAGCTCATAGCAACCTCAAACTTCTGAGCTTGAACAATCCTCTTGCTTCAGCCTCCCTAGAGTAGCTGGGACTACGGGCGGCCGCCACAATGCCTGGCTAGTTTGGGGGGATCTTGGGGGTTTTTTTAGAGACAGAGTCTCACTTTGTCGCCCTCAGTAGAGTGCTCTGGCATCACAGCTCACAGCAATCTCCAGCTCCTGGGCATAGGCGATTCTCTTGCCTCAACCTCCCGAGCAGCTGGGACTACAGGCGCCTGCCACAACACCCAGCTACTTTTTGTTGCAGTTTGGCCTGGGGCCAAGTTTGAACCTGCCAACCTCACTATATGGGGCTGGCGCCCTACTCACTGAGCCACAGGCACTGTCCTGCCTGGTTAGTTTTTTTTGTTTATTTGTTTTCTATTTTTAGTAGAGACTGGGTCTTGCTCAGGCTGGTCTCAAACTACTGAACTCAAGCAATCCACCCACCTCAGCCTTCCAGAATGCTAGGATTATAGGCATGAGCCACCATGCTCCGCCATGGTATGATGTTATGATGAGAGAAAACACGTGCAAATAGTTATTCCAGATGGGGCCGCACAGAGTCCAGTTACCTCCACCCTCGGAAAAGTTCTGGGGAGCAGTTTGAGAATATCTTGTGGAACAATAGAAGTTGAAGTCATGGGCACTATTATCTGAATTATGCATAATAAAGGATCAACTTGAACCTGTGTACTCAAGTGCTGTGTCTCCCACTGAGATTGACAGAAGTCTATATGCCTAGTCCACTGTGTACTTGTTTATCCAAATTCACACACTGTTCTCCACCCTGGCATCTCTGCCTGCGGGAAAACCCTGGCCTGGACAGGGGTAGAAGTTCCCTCTCCCAGCTCAAGACTTGGCAACTGCAGTAACCTGATGTTTACACTGCTCCCCTGACCCCTGCGGCCCAGGCAGAGCCAGCCCAAAAGTACCCTGTGAACAAAAGCCAGAACCAGGATTATCTGTCTAATTCAAAGCCCATCTTCTCAATCACTAGGTGAGGGTTCAGACCTCTGTTCAGATAGTAACTAGCTATGTGAGCCCCCAACAAGTTACTTTAGCTCACCCGGCTGCTTTTCCCACTGGCAAAAAAGGTAACAAAATATCTGCCTAACAGAGCTGTTGAGAGAATTGAAAAGTCTGTATGTCAAGTCCTAGCAAGTGTCACACCCCCAATAAAAGAGAATCAATAAGCAGAAGTATTGACTTGGCGCTTGTAGCTCAAGCGGCTAAGGTGCCGGCCACATACCCCAGAGCTGGCGGGTTCAAACCTGGCCCCGGCCTGCCAAACAATAATGACAATTACGACCAAAAAATAGCTGGGCTTTGTGGCGGGTGCCTGAAGTCCCAGCTACTTGGGAGGCTGAGTCATGAGAACCACTTAAGCCCAAGAGTTGGAGGTTGCTGTAAGCTGTGATGCCACAGCACTCTATGAGGGTGACATAGTGAGACTCTGTCTCAAAAAAAATAAATAAGCAGTATTATTCCTATTTTCAAATACAAAATCTCAGCCTTCAAAGAGTCAAAGAACATGACCAGGGTTACATGGCAATATCTAAGACAGATCTTGATCCTGGTTTTTTTTAAACCCCAAATTCCATGCCTTTGGCTCATCTAAGGGATTGGGTAGGAATGTGGGGAGAATGAAATCTAATGGACCTGCATAAGAAAATCAGTCTTATTTTACTGAGGATAAGACCGTGTGCGTCTACTCCGTGGAAATAACTGTGACAGGCAGGGCAGCGTGAACCAGATGAGGAAGACCTACCTCGGTCCTCAACGGCAATGATGCTGACAGTGACGCAGGGTTTGTAGCAAAAGCTCCTTTTCCACCTTCCTTCCACACAAACCCCAGGAACTCACAACAGAAGCAGGAGGGAGCCCTGCCTCCATGGGGAGCTATAGATGTCACAGGCAAGATCCCAAACATCAGGCTGCTGTCAGGATATAAATGCTCCCCTCAGGCTCGGCGCCTGTGGCTCAAGCAGCTAAGACACCAGCCACACACACCTGAGCTGGCGGGTTCAAATCCAGCCTGGGCTGCCAAACAACAATGACAGCTGCAACCAAACAGTAGCCGGGCATTGTGGTGGGCACCTGTAGTCCCAGCTACTTGGGAGGCGGAGGCAGGAGACTTGCTTGAGCCAGAAGTTGGAGGTTGCTGTGAGCTGTGATGCCACAGCACTCTACACAGGGCAACGGCTTGAGGCTCTGTCTCCAAAAAAAAAAAATAATAATGCTCCCCTCAGTCTGACATACCTCCTTTATTGGGAGAACTGGGACTACGTGGAAAGGAAAGGATTCCAGTGAAACATACGCCAACTACAACCACCGAGCAGCCTTCCTGACTGTGGAGATAAGATGTACGGCCACTTAGAAAGTCCACTGCATTTTCAAACATGAAGACAGGTAAATAAAATGCATTATTTTATTAGCAATTTTTAAAAGCTCCTGCAAAGTGTGAGTTACAGCACACACAACTAGTTTCATGTATTTAATGCACTTAGCACTTAATTTACACTAGCATACATTGCAAGACACTCAGCTATAATACTTTTTACTACACTGTGTTCTTCCACGGCAGACTTCTTTGATTACCTACAACCAATATTTCTAGAGAGCAGTTGTCTTGTTTCCAATAATTCCTCTCCTTGTGGCTCAGTGCCTGCGGCCACATACACTGGAGCTGGCAGGTTCGAATCCAGCCCAGGCCTGGCAAACAACAATGATAACTACAACCAAAAATTAGCCAGGCATTGTGGCAGGCACCTATAGTCCCAGCTACTTGGGAGGCGGAGGCAAGAGAATCATTTACGCTCAAGAGTTTGAGGTTGCTGTGAACTGTGACGTGACAGTACTCTACCGAGGACTACATAATGAGATTCTGTCTCAAAAAATAAAAAGCCTTTCTTTCCCAATGTCATTTTTCCATCTTTGTCATTGTAGAGTTTAGTTTCCACATTGCAATCTTTTTTTTTTTTTTTTTTGCAGTTTTTGGCCAAGGCCAGGTTTGAACCTGCCATCTCCGCCATATGGAGTTAGCGTCCTACTCCTTTGAGCCACAGGCGCCGCCCATGCAATCTGTTTTATCTTCAGTCTTTCATGAGTGTGTCTTCTGTGGTTTTCAGAGTTCTTACTATTCTACCATTGTTGTACTTTTCAAAACATTTTACACTTAAGAAAATAAGCAAAGACAAGATTATTCAGCTGGGTAAGGTGGCTCACACCTATGATTGTAGTATTGTAAGAAGCTGAGGTGGATGGATTACTTGAGCCCAGAAGTTCGAGACCAACCAGAGCAAGAGTGAGACTCCATCTCTACTAAAAATATAAAAACTTGGCTCGGCGCCTGTGGCTCAACAGGCTAAGGCACAAGCCATGTACACCTGAGCTGGCAGGTTCAAATCCAGCCCGGGCCCGCCAAACAACAATGATGGCTGCAACCAAAAAAAAAAAAAAAATAGAAAAACTAGCTGGCCATTGTGGTGGGCGCCTGTAGTACCAGCTACTCTGGAGGCTGAAGCAAGAGGATTGCTTGAGCCCAGGAGTTTGAGGTTGCTGTGAGCTATTATGCCACAGTACTCTACTGAGGTGACAGAGTCAGATTCCGTCTCAAAAATAATAATAATAATATTATTATTTAAAATAGCCAGAAAAGACAATTTTCATAAACAATTTTATGCTCTGTGTTAAGTGCAAAATTGGTGGCATGGTCAACATTACTTGATGTAGAAATTCTAAGCTTTAACTTTTCAAAAGATTGATCTGGGCTCAGAAACAGGCCCAGATTTTCTCATAAACAGTCACTATCTCTGTCGGTCTGGGTCCTCCAGGAAGCAGAGGCAGAAATGAAGTCAGGAGTGAAAGATTTGGGGAGATGAAGTAGAACTGAGGAGGGCAAGTCTTCCAAGTCCAAAGCAGATCTGATCTTGTGAAAGCAAAAGGGGAGGAAGAAAAACAGGATAGGAAACATCTCAGACCACACTGCAGGTCCCTCAAGTCTTTAGGCAACCACTGGTGTGGAACAGAAGTGCCCACTGGAAGAGCCCCGCAGTGGGCAGAAACGGCCAGGGTCTGTGCCCCGCCACGCTCAGCTGCTGGCCGGGGTGCTGCCCAGAAAGAGAGAGACCTCGGCTCAAACGCTGCGATAGACGGCTCCAAAGGCACTGCAGGTGGAGGCCAAGTGCTAACTGTGTTCCTTGCGGCTGAATGGCATGTTCTTTATTGGAGGGAGATCTAAGCAATGCTCTGCCATGGCTTCCACACCGTCTCCCATCTCCCGCCAATGTGAACCTTTATGAATCAAAAGGCATCACTTCCTAAGGTTACTAAACGGTTATCTATTCTTGGCCAGGAGTGGTCAAGTGAACACAGTGCCCAGCTGGACCGTGGAGGAGATAATGTAGTACAAGTAAACATTTTATTTTATTTTATTTTTTGAGACAGAGCCTCAAGCTGTCACCCTGGATAGAGTGCTGTGGCATCACAGCTCACAGCACCCGCCAATTCCTGGGCTCAAGCCAGTCTCCTGCCTCCACCTCCCAAGTAGCTGGGACTAGAGGTGCCCACCACAACGCCCGGCCATTTTTCGGTTGCAGCCGTCATTGTTGTTTGGCAGGCCAGGGCTGGATTCGAACCCGCCAGTTCAGGTGTACGTGGCTGGCGCCTTAACCCGTTGAGCCACAGGCGCCAAGCCAAGTAAACATTTTATAGAGAGAGAAAATTAATTAACTCACAGTGAGAGGACCATAGGTAATTTCTTTCTTTCTGCTTTTCTTTATAGGCCAAATTTGAGACATTGGTAATTTATTTTCTTTTTGATCAGAAAAATTATGTGATGAATACTTTAAAATCAATCTCCATAATCATACTTTTTTGATCTAAAATGGTATTCCCCAACTTGGTAACTCAACACATTGTTTCCAAGAAAGAGAACATGGTAATAGACCAAGCATAGGCTTTGAGTTCAGACAGACCTAAGCTTGAACCCCAGCCCTATTACTACAACCATGGATACCGGGCAAACCTTTACCTACCTCAGCCTCTGTTCCCTCATCATAAAAGGGAAGACACCTGTCTTCCTTCTCAGTACTACTTTATCAAAGATGTAGTGAAATTAATCCCTCTAGTTCCATGGCAACACACAGGGAGAAACCACCATTTTGGTGCCCTGTCCCATCCCCCACCAAAGCAGTGGGAAGTTTCTAAATATCAAATCCACATTTAAAGGATAGAGAATGACCATAGCTGAAGATATTCAAGATAATGACCTGGAAAAGTCAAAAAATGAGGTCTCTGGCTCAATAGGCTAAGGCGCCAGTCACGTATACCTGAGATGGGAGGTTGGAATCCAGCCCCGGCCCGCCAAACAGCTGCAACCAAAAAATGGCCTGGCGTTGTGGTGGGCGCCTGTAGTCCCAGCTACTTGGGAGGCGGAGGCAAGAGACTCGCTTAAGCCAGGAATTGGAGGTTGCTGTGAGCTGTGATGCCACAGCACTCTATCCAGAGTGACAGCTTGAGGCTCTGTCTCAAAAAAAAAAAGAAGAAAAAATGAGGTCTCAAAAGCTCTTTGGCAGCAATTCCACTTCTAGGTCTATACCCTAAAGAATTAAAAGCAGGAATTCAAACAGGTTATTTGCACGCCCATTTTCCCAGCAGCATTATTATTCATAATAGCCAAAAGTTGGAAACAAGGCCAGATGTGGCGGTTCATGCCTGTAATCCCAGCACTCTGGGAGGCCGAGGCAAGTGGATTGCTTGAGCTCAGGAGTTCAAGACCAGCTTGAGCAAGAGCGAGACCCCGTTTTTAGCCAGGCATTGTGGCAGATGCCTGTAGTCCCAGCTACTCAGGAGGCTCAGGCAAGACAATCACTTGAGCCTAAGAGTTTGAGGTTGCTGTGAGTTGTGATGCCACAGCACTCTACCGAGGGTGACAAAATGAGACTCTGTCTTAAAAAAAAAAAAAAGCTGGAAACACCCAAAATGTCCATGGATGAATTAGTGAATAAACAAAATATGATACATAGCTAAGACCTACATTGGAACGGTATTCAGCCTTAGAAAGAAAGGAAATTCTTACACAGGCTACAACACGGATGGACCTGAAGGGCACTCTGCTGAGTGCAATAAGCCAGAGAAAAAGGGACAAACACAATCTGACACTACTTACACATAGCACCCGGAGGAGTCAAATTCCTAGAGACGGCATGTAGAATGGAGGTTACCAAGAGACAGAGGGAGGGGGAGGGATAGGGAGTTTCTGTGTAATCGGAACAAAATTTCAATTGGGGATGATGAAAAGTTCTTAAAATATGACTCGGCGCCTATGGCTCAGCGGGCTAAGGCACCACGTACACCTGAGCTGGCGGGTTCGAATCCAGCCAGGGCCCGTCAAACATCAATGACAGCTGCAACCAAAAAATGGCTGGGTGTTGTGGCGGGCGCCTGTAGTCCCAGCTACTTGGGAGGCAGAGGCAGGAGACTCGCTTGAGCCCAGGAATTGCAGGTTGCTATGAGCTGTGATGCCACAGCCCTCTACCCAGGGTGACAGCTTGAGGCTCTGTCTCAAAAAAAAAAAAAAAGAAAGAAAGAAAAGTTCTCAAAATAGATAGTGGTGCTGGTTGTGCAACAATATGAGTCTACTTAATGCCACTGAGTGTACCCCTAAAAATGGTTAAAATGGTAAATTTTTTGTTGTGTGTCTATATATATTTTTTAACTTAAAGAGGCTTATTCTACACCAACTATGTGACCAGCCTAGAGCACATGGCCTCAAGAGGCTCTGAGAAAATGTGTCCCTATTATATATATTTTACCAACATTTTAAAAATAAAAATAAAGATGAATTTTAAAAACCTCCATGCAATACAGTATTATTATTCAAAAAACAAGCAAGAAGTAGAGCTGAGCTGCCAGCAGGTATTTTTCACCTAGAGAAGCAACATACAGTTTGTGCAATTATTGCATTTTTTATAAATTTAATTATAAATATAAGAAAACCACATGACAGAAAATTTTGAAAACAAAGGAAAAATTCTCAAAACCCCATCTCCTTTTTTCTTTACAAAAGGTTTTTTTTTAACCTATGTGTAAACAGCAAGTCTGGACACTGCATTCTGAAGACAGTCTCCAAAGTGGCTTCCAGAAACCACCTTGGCAATGCCCAGGAGCAAGGTAAACACTATGATTCCTCTTAGGCTTCTTGGCACAAAAATGTACTGAACAGAAGTCACATGTATCATTCTGGTTAGAAATTTATTCGTAGTCTCCAACCTTATCAAAGCAGGCAGGTATATAAGTTAGAGAAGGCTAGTTGCTATAACATATTATCTTAACAAAATAGAAATTGATTTCTCACTGCAGTTAAGTTCGGTGTTCCTGGTTGTCGACAGGGACATTGTGCAAACTCCCACCTGGTTTGAGAGTCAACTGAGAAACCACTCTGAGGGAAAATCACTTGTGCCACGGCCGGCCTGGTGGCTCACACCTATAACCCTAGCACTCTGGAAGGCCGAGACCAGTAGATTTCTTGAGGTCACCAGATGGAGACCAGCCTGAACCAGAGCAAGACCCCATTACCAAAAAAAAAAAAAAAAAAAAAACCAGCTGGGCATTGTGGTAGGCGCCTGAAGTCCCTGGGATCATTTGAGTCCAAGAGTCTGAGGTTGCTGTGAGCTGTGACGCCACATCACTCTACTGAGGGGGACAATGTGAGACTCTGTCTCAAAACGATAAAAAATCACCTATACCAGTTTAAAACATAAAGTCTGAAAATGCCTAGAGAAGGCTTAAGTTATCTCAGGCCAAGTAAACCAAGAAAATGTAGCCTCTCTCCGGCCTCTTCAGAAGGCTTTTATTGATTTCTAACAAATATACATATGCAAAATGCAAAAAACGCCAAAAGACAGGGTTGAAAGTATCTCAAGTCCCCAGGAAGATTGGATAGAGAGGCTGGATAAAGAGTAGGAGGTCTATAACAGAGGGCTGGCATATTTAGAATGGGGGAGGGAAAAACTAGTTCTATCCCATAAGCCAGGTTTCATAATCTAACTACATATCAGAGGGTCAAAGAATTTAACCACTTCCACCTGTTGACTCTCTCAGCGCAGGGGTAGTAGGTTCTGTCCCAGCATCTCCAGGTTCTTTTCATATTCCCCGTCTTGATGAGCCCCCAGTGATCATACCCCATCTTTTAAAAAAAAATAGAAAAGTTAGCCAGGCATGGTGGTATGCTCAGTATGTGGAGGTTGCAATGAACTATGATAACACCACTGCACTCCTGCCCAGGTGATAAGAGGGAGACTCTCTCTCAATAAATAAATAAGGACATAAATAAAATTTTAAAATAAAAAATTAATTAATTTGGGCAGTGTCCGTAGCTCAGTGGGTAGGGCTCCAGCCACATACACCCAGACTGGTAGTTCGAACCTGGCCCGGGCTAGCTAAAACAATGACAACTGCAACAACAACAAAAAAATAGCTGGGCATTGTGGCAGACGCCTGTAGTCCCAGGTACTTGGGAGGCTGAGGCAAGAGAATCACTTGAGCCCAAGAGTTTGAGGTTGGTGTGAGCTGTGACACCACGGCACTCTGTCTCAAAAACAGAATTCAATTCTGACTAAAGGATAGTACTTAAATATTAATTTTTTAATTCAACTTGTCAATATATTGTTTAGGATATTGCATCCTCATCTATAAGTGAAACATGTTTGTAATTTCTCTTTATAACAATATATTTTCTCCAATTTCAATATCAGGTGTATCCAGATCAAGTAGAATGATATTGAAATATTTCTTTT
>CAUYON010064203.1:0-17234 GCA_963573935.1 Arctocebus calabarensis | reverse complement strand
GGTTGTTAAAAATTTTTGTAAATAAGATGGAGACTATACCTCTTTTGTGTTTACATGGATGAAGCTGGAGCACATTCTTCTTAGCAAAGTATCTCAAGAATGGAAGAAAAAGTATCCAATGTACTCAGCCCTACTATGAAGCTAATCTATAGCTTTCATATGAAGGGTAAAACCCAGTTATAGCATAAGAAATGGGGAAAAGGGCAAGGGAGGGGAGGGGAGGATGGGTGGAGGGAGGGTGACTGGTGGGACCACACCTACGGTGCATCTTAGAAGGGTACAAGTGAAAATTACTAAATGTAGAATATAAATGTTTTCATATAGTGATTAAAAGGCCATGAAGGCTATGTTAAATAGTTCAATGAAAATATTTCAGAGTATATATAAAGTCAGCACATTGTGCCCCATGATTGCACCAATGTACACAATTATAATTTAATAAAAATTAAAAAAATTCGAGGCTGCCACCTGTTTCTTATGGGTGCGTTTTAATACTGCCTTGTTCCATGGAAAGAAGCAGATTTGTGAAATATTTGTTCTTGGTCCCAGAAGATAAAAGACATGATTTATGGTAGAAATAAGAATTTTAAATTACCTTTTGTTCTTCCTAAGAAGATACAAAGCATATTCGAATTTTCTATTTGTATAGGTATATATATGCAATATATATGCAAAGTTTCACTTAATTTTTTGCTGAAGAAAAATTTGGAGAACTTTTTAAAATCCTGAAGCCAAGATTTGTGAACTAAGAAAGCTACAGTTTATTTTATATTCTTAACAAATAGCATTTAGGAGCAATTTATTATCATTTAACTTCTTATGTCAGTTTATTCCAGCTCAATATTGCCTAAAAATATTTAAAGGGCATAAACTATAAGATGTGATGAGAAATGGAAAGAATTCATTAAACTTTAAAAACATTTTAAAACTTTTTTAAAAGTTAACATTTTTTAACTTTTTAAAAACATTCTAGAAGATAGTGTGAGGTGTAGGGACTCATGGAAATCGTCTGAATAATCAACACATATGCTTCACCAATTTGTTTTGCAGCGCAAGACGCACCAGTTTTTCGTAAAATCTTTCACTACTCCTACAAAATGTCATCAGTGCACCTCTTTGATGGTGGGTTTGATAAGACAGGGCTGTTCATGTGAAGGTAAGAACAACATGGAAAGAAAACGTGACTGTAGAATCCTAACATTTACCATCAAAATTGTAATCAAATAACTTCATTCTCTTTAAAAGGCATATAAATGTTTGTTCATTTGTTTGCTTTACTTAATAATTTGCTTTTATTTGTATAACAGGATTAAAAGCAATAAACTAAGCACATTGAATGTTAGAGAAACTAGACAGACAGATGGGCTCCAGAAACATTTTTTAGGGGAGATACATTTAAATGTTTTGGTCATCTTTGTTTCATTACTCAGGTGCATTTGTGGTCAAAAAACTCTTAACCTATTATCCTTGAATCTATTCATTTTACCTTTTCTTAATATTATTAGAAAAATTAATATTAAAAAGTAGGTAGTGTGGGCGGCACCCATAGCTCAGTTGGTGGAGCACTGGCCACATGCACTGAGGCTGGGGGTTTGAACCCAGCCCGGGCCAGCTAAAACAACAACAACTGCAACCAAAAAATAGTCAGGCATTGGTTGTAGTCCCAGCTACTTGGGAGGCTGAGACAAGAGAATCACTTAAGCCCAAGAGTTTGAGGTTGCTGTGAGCTGTGACACCACGGCACTCTACCCAGGGTGACAGCTTGAGACTCTGTCTCCAAAAAAAAAAAAAAAAAAAGTAGGCAGTGTGGTAACTTGTAAGAAATATTAAATGCCTGCCAGTATGCCTCAAAGATGTTTCGTGCCCCATTCTTTGATATTCAGTACGTGTTTATGGAATGCCTCTCTGTGCTTCTGGGCACTGGGAATACAGTAGTAGACTGGGGACAAGACAGAGATCCTGCCCTTACGGAGCTCATATTCTGAGAGTTGAGGGAAAGGGAGTTGTTTGAACAGAAAACAAAGTATGTATATTTGTTTTGGCACCTCTTTATTTTTCCTAGGACCTCTGAAATGGAAATGGAAGTAATGGTAGATGTTATTAATTTGTTAATTTTAGGGAAATGTACTTTTTAAAAATCAAATGATACTTATTACTACCATATCACTTTATATGATTTGCTGGTTTATCTTGTTCAAAAGATAAGAAGAGACTTACTAATTCAGATTCTAGTACTGGTTTCCATTCCCAGCACTGCTGTTCACTCCAAGGGCTGGAAGGGACCTCGGACGGGATGTAGGCAGTCCCATCAGATGCGTTTGTCCCCTTTATAATATACTCATAGCTTCGCTATATTGGCTACTTTGAGTTAAGGGGATAATTAATAGCATCTTAAGGCGGTGCACTTTATATTTGGTTAGTTCTTACAATTAAAGTGAAAGATCCAGGTTACATTATTTTAACTAGTCTATTAGTAAGTGAACTTAGAGCCAAAGAAAATGTTGAGGGTTTAAAAGGAGAAATTTGAGATTTATTAATATATTAAGTCATGAATATGAATGGCACTACCCAGGAAGCACATGTAGATTGAAAATAGAGCAAGATGGCAGAGACTTGGGAATCTGTTAAGGGAAGGCAAAAAGAAAAGATAACCTAGGAATTTGTGAAGGAATAGCCCTTCTCATCCAGCAGGAAGGTGTGACTGAAGCCAAAGGAGAAATTTTTATAGTTTTCAAGTTTTTCGTCTCATTTTGAAACTTAGCCTGTACTTATGTTTCACTTTAAAATCTGTTTATCAGAAAGAACCCCAGGCAGCTCTCTCGCTTTTGGTCCTTTATCATTTTTTATGCATCATAGTTATTTCCAATTCTATAGTAGGAATTTTGGAGATCTCCCCCAGACCTTCTAGATTTTTTTTTTTTTTTTTAATTAATGAGACAGTCTCACTATCTCACTATGTTGCCCTTGGTTGAGTACCATGGTGTCACAGCTCACAGCAACCTCAATCTCTTAGGCTTAGGCGATTCTCTTGCCTCAGCCTCCCAAGTAGCTGGGGGTACAGGCATCTGCCACAACACCCAGCTATTTTGTTGTTGTTGTTGTTCTAGTTGTCATTGTTGTTTTAGCAGGCCCGGACTGGGTTCGAACCTGCCAGCCTCGATGTATGTGGCCAGCACCCTACCCATTGAGCTATGGGCGCCACCCCTTCTAGATTTTTATGCCAAAAACCATGCCTATCTTTTAGGTCTTTTATCTTTCAGGTCCTTTGAAGCCTGTCTTATGAAGCTATTGAGACAGACAGGGAACCCAGCATTTGACTGGCAGGCTTTCGTAAATTTATGTTAATATGGTTACAGCTTCTAAAAATTGCTGTCATCTTTATTTCTTTCTGGTTGATTGGAATGAGATCCAGTATAGGATACTTATTTTGTTATTTCCACTGCCCTTTGGAGGAGAGATGTTTGCCTATTATTAAAGCAAAGAACTTGTTAAATAATCCACTTACAAGTAAATCAGAAAAAAAATGAATTGAGACATTGTGTAGTTTTAAACAGTTAATTCTAGGCCATCTCACCTTTGTTTTGTGGCTTCATAATACACATCAGTAACATATAGTCCATTTCCCCATGTGTGTGTATTTCTACATCAATATCTTAGTTCCTCACTTATTCATTCCTCAGTATTCTATAGGATGCACCATTAGACCAGAAGTTGTCTGCATTGATAATCTTAGTCTATAACTTGTCCCAGCAAGCTTGTTTGTCTTAAATATTTTCACCTTTAATTCTCACCCAACCAAGTCTCAGTGAAACTTATACATTTATCTTTATTAATCATCTTGCCTTAGAATCTCAAGTTCCCCATGTGAGTGTCAAATACACATATCATGGCAATAAATTTGTTAGTAGTTAGGTATGCAAGTCTGAACCAGACTGCCTGGGTTTGAATTCCAGTCCTGCCACTTATGGGTGCTGTGACCCTAGGCAAGTCATCTATAACAAAGGGATAATAACTGTCCATCTCCTTGATTGCTAGAGAAAATTTAAAAAACAATTAATAGTTATTTATTAGTATCCTAGTAGTAGTTTAATTATACATAATAACATTAATAATTCCTAAAATTTACCCTTAATTTGCACCTTTTTAATCATTGAAAATTCCATTTTCAAGAAGAATTGGTAAAGTTTGTCAAATTTAGCAAAGATTTCAGGTAACTTAATGCCCATTAGTGACCCTTGCAATAGAAATTTCAGGGCTGATACCAAGTTGCAGTGGAACAAAGAGGTAGAAAGAACTTCAGAAACCACTTGCTTAGAAATACTAAGTTTAAATCAATCCTCTTATTTACAAAGTCATGTTTTTCTATCTGATCACTTCTCCTTTAGATCACTAACCCAGAATAATAGCATTACATGTAATAAAAAAAAATTACTAACATCATTGAAATTCTTATTGGTAAACAATTGAATCAGCTCCCTGAACAACAAAATGATTATTTAAAATAAAATTAAAGATTTCACATAACAACACATTGCATGCAATGAGTTCATAGTGAATTTTCTTTTTGCTAAAATGAATTTTTACCAAACATTTTTTTTTTCTCTCCATAAGTGTGTGGATTCTCATGTCATATAACTTGTGTAAACAAAGCTCCAACTGCTTGTCCAGTTCCTCCTGAACAGACAAAAGGTCCCCTGGGAATAGATCCACAGAAAGGAATAGGAACTGCATATGAAGGTCATGTCAGAGTAAGTATGATTAAGTTAGGTTTAGATTAATCGCTTCAAGTTTATTAATGAATTAAAATGCAGTCACTTTGAAAGCATCACTTCATAGAAAATTAAAGAATGAAATTGATCTAATAACTTTATTTCATCTAGAGTAATGATTTGAAAGCAAAAACCTGTTACTTGGAAATAAATTCTAAAGTGTCTCAAACTTTTCTGTATTGAGATGAACCGATCTCATGATGAACCGATGTTACAATCTCTATAAAGGAATCTTTGGCAACTGTTCTTGTCAGAGAGGTAGCATACGGTTATGAATTAAGAGATATTATCAAGGTATAATCTTGTTATCTTGGGTAATATTTACAATATAAGCTAGATTTCATTTTACCAAATTTATGCTATTTTTAGAATGAAAATGTTTAACAAATGAAATTTATTTTAATAAATTACTAGTGAAAGTTAAAATGGTGTCACCTAAAAATTTTTGAGAATAAAAGTCATTCAGTGTGGGTGCACTCATGTTTTCTCTTATGTTAATGGGCCCCATCTGCTACTTTACCAACCAAAGTTGTAGACTGACAAGATTGTACATTATCTTTAAGATTTCACCATGCACTTACATATGTTATTAAAGGAGCCCTTATGGTCATTTTCATTTGAGTTGTTCTTGTTTGTTTGTTTGTTTGCCTGTCTAAAACAAAACTAAGATTCCTAAACCAGCTGGAGTGAAGAAAGGATGGCAGAGAACACTGGCTGTAGTTTGTGACTTCAAGCTCTTTCTGTACGATATTGCTGAGGGCAAAGCATCTCAGCCCAGTGTTGTCATTAGTCAAGTGATTGACATGAGGTAAGCTTTCGAAGCTTAAAGTATTTCTGTCATTACAACATAGGAATTAATATTTTTCTGATTTTTAAAAAATTATATTGGCATTGTTCATTTAAATGTAATTTGAGGCTCGGCGCCTGTGACTCAAGCGGCTAAGGCGCCAGCCACGTACACCTGAGCTGGTGAGTTTGAATCCAGCCCGGGCCCGCCAAACAACAATGACAGCTGCAACCAAAAAATGGCCGGGCCTTGTTGCGGGTGCCTGTAGTCCCAGCTACTTGGGAGGCGGAGGCAGGAGACTCGCTTGAGCCCAGGAATTGGAGGTTGCTGTGAGTGTGATGCCATGGCACTCTACCCAGGGTGACAGCTGGAGGCTCTGTCTCAAAAAAAAAATAAATAAAAAATAAGTGTAATTTGATATTAATTGTCTAATTTACTAATATTGATATGGTAACATAATTAAAAGTAAACAAAGTGTAGTTATAGAACAGCTTGATATGTTTGTTGAGTGTTTGGAGCTTAGGAGTCAAGGAAAAGAAGTTGTTTGAGTTCAAAAACCTGGTTTAAAGATTATTGGGTAACGGAGGCCGAATGTGTAAGGTTTATGTCACCTAAAGGCGTAGAATATAATTCAAATGTGAGGAAAGAAAATAAAAATCTCAAAATCAGACGAGCTCTTTGAAGACAAAATGATTCAATAAATAACATCTTATGAACGTTTCTGGCTCATTTTTCAGTCTCTCCCCCTGTTCCACGGAGCGCTCCCGTTTCCCTCTTCTGACCAGGCACTGCCCCGAGTGGTCTGATTTACTCCCATAGCTTCAGCCATCACCTCTGCATTGATGACTGTTGATCACTCCCATAGCTTCAGCCATCACCTCTGCATTGATGACTGCTGTATCTCTAGTGAATTCAGATACATTGTCCTTTACTCAAAACCACGATTTCCAGCTATGCCTCACGCTGGCATTTCACACCAGTATCTCAAACGTGTTATCTTCCCCGATAAGTACAGAATATGATGGGATAGGTGTAAAAAATACCAGCGAAGAAAATCTGACAGAACCTGCTAATAATTAAGATAGCAGGAAGAATCAAAAAGAGGACGAGGGCGTCAAGCCTTGAAGACCAAGGGAATGATGGTACCAATAACAAAACTAAGGAAATCACAAAAAATAAATTATTATGGAGGAAATCTGTTTTAGTGGTTGAAGGAACAATATATGTCAGATGAGCTGGGTTGAGGCATTTAAGATTTAGTATGTGAGGCAAGAGAGGCACTTGAACCTCTGGAGATCGGTCAGAGTTCAAACCCCAGTTCTTCATGTACACTGTCCTTATGGCTTTGGATAAGCGCAGAAATTATTTCTAGCTCTTACATAACGCATCACTTGTAACTTACATAACACCACAAGTAACTTATTCTTGATAAGTTACTTTTGGCACTATTAATTGCAATGAGGGGGAAATTAAATTTTTTTTCCAATGGTAAGATAGGATATTATTAGACAACTAGGAATACAGAAGGAGTAAAAAAGCACCAGACCAAAGGGAAAGGCTCAAGTTGGAAGTCTTCCTGGAAATTAAATTTTTTTAAAAATTCAATTTGAGGCCAGGTACGGTGGTTCATTCCTGTAATCCCAACATTCTGAGAAGCTGAGGCTGGCAGATGGCTTCAGCTCAGGAGTTCAAGACTACCTGAGCAATAGAGAGACCCCCATCTCTTAAAAAATATATAGCCGGGCCTTGTGGCAGGAGCTTGTAGTCCTAGCTACTTGTGAGGCTGAGGCAAGAGGATCACTTGAACCCAAGGGTTTGAGGTTGCTGTGAGCTATTATGGCACTTGACCCCAGGGCAACTGACACTCTTTCAAAAAATTAATTAATATTTATTTATTTATACAATTTAAGTTTTTGTGCAGTTAACCTTTGCAGATTGCTGTCTCGGCGCCTGTAGTTCAGGGGATAGGGCACCTGCTACATATACCGGAGCTGGCAGGTTCAAATCTAGCCCGGACCTGCCAGACCACAATGACAATTACAACCAAAAAATAGCCGGGCTTTGTGGCAGGCGCTGTAGTCGCAGCTCCTTGGGAGGCTGAGGCAAGAGAATCGCTTAAGCCCAAGAGTTTGAGGTTGCTGTGAGCTGTGACTCCAGGGCACTGTACCCAGGGCAAAATAGTGAGACTCTGTCTCAAAAAAAAAAAAAAACCTTTGCAGCTTGCTTCATATGTGTTATTTATTTATTTTTTTTTTTTTTTTTTTTTTTGAGACAGAGCCTCAAGCTGTCACCCTGTGGCATTACAGCTCACAGCAACCTCCAATTCCTGGGCTCAAGCGAGTCTCTTGCCTCCACCTCCCAAGTAGCTGGGACCACAGGCGCCTGCCACAACGCCCGGCCAGTTTTGGTTGCAGCCGTCATTGTTGTTTGGCGGGCCCGGGCTGGATTCAAACCCGCCAGCTCAGGTGTACGTGGCTGGCACCTTAGCCCGCTGAGCCACAGGCGCCGAGCCTCATATGTGTTATTTAGATACACATTCCAAACCACACAGATATAACTCCATATGCTAACTTTAAATGTTTCACTTTTTATTCAGGGATGAAGAATTTTCTGTGAGTTCAGTCTTAGCTTCTGATGTTATTCATGCAAGTCGAAAAGATATACCCTGTATATTCAGAGTAAGTGTGTGCGATCATTTGATCACTGAATTATTTTTAATAAGTATGTTTTGCCTCTCTTACCTAAATCATAAACTTAGTATGAGTAGAACTAAATTTTGTATTTCTTTGTACTTTTCATATTATCCAGTACTTGAATGTATAGAAAGTTGGTGCTAAGTAAGTCCTTAAATTAGTGAAAGATTAGTAGTAAGCATGAATATATGGCTTCTAAAATATGTTTCTGTAGGTAATATTTTTGAGTCCGAGTTCAATTTATAAATAAATATTGCCACATGAAAAATTGGATATGTGAGATTTCTCAAGTTTTTTAAAAGTTAAAATTTCTCTTTAAAAATTTAAAAAAAATTAATGTGTTTCAGTAACAACCACACCAAAACTTAGTAGCTTAAACCAACAACAACTTACTATTTTTCACTGTTCTGTGGATCAGCTGCATGGTTCTTACGGGGTTGGCTGCATTCAGCTCATTTGGGGCCAGAACATTTGAATGACCCTACTTCTGGAGTCCTGGTACTGGTATTAGCGGGCGTGATCTCAGTTCTTTCCTCTGTGGACTCTTTCCATGTAGTCTCTAATCATTAGGTGGTCTGGCTGAGCACTCTGTGGCTGGCTTCTAAAAGGGCAAAAGAAATTTCCAGACCTTTTAAGGACTGAGCCCCAAAAGGCATAATAACCCTTCTGCATTATGTTGATCAAAGAAAGGCATGAGGTTAGCCCTGCTTTAAGGGAAGGGGAAATAGACTTCACCCCTTAATAAGAAGAATGGAATTCCATCGGGACAGGCTATTTACCACAATGCCATCTTGAGTTGGTGAATTAAGACAGCATAGGTGAAAAAAATTTTTTTAATTACTTCTGCCCTGTTATGCCTTTCTGCTTCATATTTTTCAGTGAAGGTTGCCTCTCAGTTCTCAGATCGACAGCTGTTTAGTCCCCTCTCAGTCACCAAAGGAGCCTCTGGAGGCCCCTTTATTACTTTTAATAAGGACCCCACATAGATAAAATTTAAAACCGTTTTTATTGTGAATGCTGTTTGTGTAATGATAAGCCTTCATTTAAATGCTAATTCAAGTGATCTCATCTGCTACAATGATAATGGGAGTTATTGTTACAACAGAAAATGTAAGTATTTCTGAGCACTTTCAACTTTTCAAAACAAGTTGAAAGTCAGTATGGTATAGTGCTTAAGAGCAAAGACATAAGATCCCACTACTAGTTATATGTCCTATGAGAAATTATTTAATTTCTCTGTCTCACAGTTTTTGCCTATGTACAATAAGGATGTAATGACAATACTATCTCGCGAAGGTGTTAACAGGGTTAAATGAGTTATAAGGCTCCAGTGCTCAGTAGTCACTCAGTAATGAGTATGTATAATGCATTTTTACTGATAGTGTACTCACACTTTCATAGCAAGGAAAATGAAAATGATAGAACATTTTGAATGATATATGCCAGCTTTGCTTTGTCTTATGTTGTAGTGCTAAAACTAGTTCGTTTTATTGGTGAGTGTTCAGCAAGGTAGCATAATCATGAAAGTAGCTTAAAGGATGTCTGTTTTCTAATATCATGAATTTGATTAAATTGTTCTAGGTCACGGCTTCTCAGCTCTCAGCTTCTAATAACAAATGTTCAATCCTGATGCTAGCAGATAGTGAGAATGAGAGGAGTAAGTGGGTGGGAGTGCTGAGTGAATTACACAAGATTTTGAAGAAAAACAAGTTCAGAGACCGCTCAGTCTATCTGCCCAAAGAGGCTTATGACAGCACTCTACCCCTCATTAAAACAACCCAGGCAGCTGCGATCATAGGTATGAATTTCAAACATTTATCCTATTATCATAAATGTTTACTTATCTACCTTGGAAATAGGGGCTGGCTTTCATCTAGAAATCTCTGATGTCCACCACACTGTGTGCTATATCACAAACGCTCAGTAAATGCTTATTACATGAATGAATCCTTTATTAGAGCTTTGTTTTTCAGTAAATAGGAGTAAGTACATTGTCTTCTGGAAAAGTAATAGTGCGAAAGATAAGCCTGCTAATCTATTTGTTGCTTGTGTGACTTAGAACAGGTTTGTTTCTTAGAGCTTAAGTTTAACATGTAAAATGTAAATACTACTTAGCTTGCTAAAGTTACTGGGAAATTTAAAAAAGATAGAATATGTAACAAAGAATGCCCTTAATAAATGACACACCTCCTCTGCCTGGAGGTTTACATTTTTGTTGTATTGTTACATACTTATCCAATTCTTTTGTTACTTTTCAGTAAACCTCAAAAAGCTTAATGAGTCAATACAAATGCCTTTTTCCAAAATAAGAAATGGAATTGTACTCAAGGCACTAACAAACTAGGTTTTTCTTTTTCTTTTTTTTTTAATCATTTATTGAATAAACATTTACTATTCATAGGTATCAATATAGATTTTTAAATGATTTTATTTTTAAAAATGATATATTTACTACTATAATGTAAAAGGAAATTTAAATTGTATAAATTATTGCTATATTTGGATTTTTAAATTTATTTTCATTTTTGTGAACCAAATTTTCTTATTATCTGGTTTATTCTATTAGCTTTACATGGCATTTACTTAATAAAAATGTTTCATATTTGTGTCTCACATAGATCATGAAAGGATAGCTTTGGGAAATGAAGAAGGGTTATTCGTTATCCATGTCACCAAAGATGGTAAGAAAATTCTTTTTTTCTTTTTCTTTCTTTCTTTTTTTTTTTTTTTGAGACAGTCTTACTCTATGATCTGTATAGAGTGCTGTGGCATAATCAGAGCTCATAACAACTTCAAACTCTTGGGCTAAAGTGATCCTCTTGCCTCAGCCTCCTAAGTAGCTAGGACTGTAAGCACCAGCTCTGATGCCTGGCTAGTTTTTCTATTTTTTAGTAGAGACAGGGTCTCACTCTTGCTCAGGCTGCTCTTGAATTTCTAAGCTCAAGCAATCCACCTGCTTCAGCCTCCCAAAGTGCTAGAATGACCGGTGTGAGCCCCATACCCAGCTTGTCAGAATTCTAAATTCTAAAAGGGGCAAGATTTGCTATTATTTATTCTATAACTGAAATTTTCCAGACCTAATTTGATGCTTCTAAATTAAAAGACTATTTTTCAATTTCTGTAATCCCCGAGTTCTAAAACTTTAAGTGTGCATTATTTTTCTTGAGTCATTTTATTTAACAGTCTGCTATTTGAACTGTTGCTTTTCTAAAGATGGTACATGAGAAGAAAATACAATTTGAGTTTCTTATTTTTCTATTAGTACTATTAAAAAGTAATGACTATAAAGTGTGTGTGTTCAGCACAACACAATTTCTGGGGAGAAATTAAATGCTATTTGAAATAAAGAGAAACCAGTCTAATTTGGTATTCATGAATGAATACGCTGTTCTAAGTTTTATCTTTGTATCAGGTAAGATCATGAGAAAACAATGCATCTAAATGTTGTTAATCTGTTACCCATGGAAATACCTTCAGAGAAATGGGAGTTACTCAGCTTTTAAAAATGTGAGCCCCTTGGCAAGGTTCCCTAGCAGTAAGTACCCATAAAGATATTTTTCTTGAAGATTTGGCATACTTTTACACAAGAACTCTTTGCCTTGGCTACGAGAAATCTCAGTGCCAAACTTAATTCCTACAGCAGGTGAGTTAAATGATAGTAGGTTTGATTCTCTTCCCTTTCTCTGCGATTTCTGATCTCTCATTCTGTGTGTGCATCTGTTATTTCACAAGTCTGTTTGTATCCTTTTGGTATAATTGGGATATGATTAATAAAGAACTATCTTGCATTTGATTTGTTGTTTCTCTGTGTAGAAATTATTAGAGTTGGTGACAATAAGAAGATTCATCAGATTGAACTAATTCCAAATGATCAGCTTGTTGCTGTGATCTCAGGACGAAATCGTCATGTACGACTTTTTCCCATGTCAGCTTTGGATGGGCGAGAGACTGATTTCTATAAGCTGGCAGAGACTAAGGGGTGTCAGACCATAACTTCTGGGAAAGTACACCATGGAGCTCTCACTTGCCTGTGTGTGGCTATGAAAAGGCAAGTCATCTGTTATGAACTATTTCAGAGCAAGACCCGTCACAGAAAATTTAAGGAAATCCAAGTTCCATACAATGTCCAGTGGATGGCAGTCTTCAGTGAACAACTCTGTGTGGGGTTCCAATCAGGGTTTCTGAGATACCCCTTGAATGGAGAAGGAAGTCCATACAGTATGCTCCATTCAAATGACCATACACTGTCATTTATTGGACATCAACCGATGGATGCTCTCTGCGCAGTGGAGATCTCCAGTAAAGAATATCTGCTGTGTTTTAACAGCATTGGAATATATACTGACTGCCAGGGCCGAAGATCTAGACAACAGGAATTGATGTGGCCAGCAAACCCTTCCTCTTGTTGTAAGATGTTCTTATTACTGCCTTATCTTTATGTCTCTTTCCTTTCTTTTTTCTTCCATTGACAACAGATTATTTCAGTCATTCATTAATGTTTCTTCTAAGTATTAAGATTGAAACTATATGTAGTTAGGCCTGGATAAACAGAATCAGCAGTAACATATGCATGATTAAAAACTAATCTTTCTGTAGATATTTTACCAAGATGAATTTTTTAGCCCATGTTTTGAAATAACCCTAAATGACCTTATTGTCCCCCAAAATATAGTGCTTATAAGCATCAATAGCTCATAGGACTTACTTCACAAAATTAGTTACTAAGTGAATGATTTAATCAATTATATACAGATATGATTAGCATCTGTAAGATGTGTTATTCAGATTCACATTTTTATCTAAATAGGTATTTTAAATTCCTTATTTCACTCTTAAGACACTAATAAATTTTTGAATACTTTTATTATTGAATAATAATTTAATTATTATTGGATCTATGGCATTGCACTATATGAGATATAGCAATGAATTAGATGTAGTCTTACCCTCACAGAGCATAGAATGCTGCAGAAAAGACTCATGCTAAAACAAGTAGTTGGAGGGCAGCACCTGTGGCTCAAAAGAGTAGGGCACCGACTACATATGCCAGAGGTGGCAGGTTCAAACCCAGCCCCAGCCAAAAACTGCAAAAAAAACCCCAAAAAGCAAGTAGTTGGAGTAGAATACAGTGCTGATAGGCTCAGCGCCCGTAGCCCAGTGGTTACGGCGCCTGCCACATACACTGAGACTGGTGGGTTCAAACCCAGCCTGGGCCAGCTAAACAACAATGACAACTACAACAAAAAAATAGCCAGGCATTGTAGCAGGTGCCTATAGTCCCAGCTCCTTGGGATTTTGAGACAAGAGAACCGCTTGAGCTCAGGAGTTTGAGGTTGATGTGAACTGTGATGTTACGGCACTATGGGTGACATGGGGAGGCTCTGTGTCAAAAAAAAAAAAAAAAGAATACAAGTGCTGATAGCAGAAGTACAGAGTTCTATAGTAGTTTTGTTTCTTATGAAATACATATCCGTATCCCTGACATCATATGTAGAATAAACGCTATTTTGTAACCGAGTCAGATAACAATTCAGAGTATCACTTACAATGTAGAGTAGGAGTTGGGCTGTCTGACTTGTGTGTATAGCTCAGCCCGTGATTCCGTTCACAACTGTAGTTGAGGTATAGTGTTTAATCTCTCTTTGCTTGTGTCACCATTTATGGATACACATTCTTTCAACAAGTGTATATTGAGCATCTCCCCTATTCATGTAACTGCTGAGGTGCTTTATTATACATTGTTAACTGGTGCTAGAACACTTTCCTGAAGATTTTTCTGCTTTCTAAGTTTGCTTCACTGCCAGTAGCTTATACTTTAGGAATCAGATACTTTAAAATATAGTGAAATTCCTGTATAGAACTAGTATTTAGCAAGGAAATAGTATACCCTGAGTGTTAACAAAATCCTTCTGTATTATAATGACTATATAATCTGAATTATGGTGTATCAGTTCTTCATTTATGATTTATGTTCTGTTTACTTCAAAAATGTTTTGATACACTATTAACAGTAGGATTTAACAATAGGATTTCAGTGGTATTTCACTCTATAGTTATTTAACATAGACCTTTCAAAATGTTTTGGGGTTAAGAGTTAAAAAGTCACTCCCACCTTCCCTTTCCAGGTTACAATGCACCATATCTCTCGGTATATAGTGAAAATGCAGTGGATATCTTTGATGTGAACTCTATGGAATGGATTCAAACTCTTCCTCTCAAAAAGGTAATTGAACATTAAAATATGGGCAGATCTGATTATTGAGAATAAGTGAAAATGCTAATGTGACTATTTAGCTATTTGTTTTTGCTATTTTTTATTCAGCATGTTCTAGCAGGCATAATGAGTAGTTTGGGACTTAGGTAAAAGTAAGAAAATAGAAACAAAAATCAAGCTGGTTCATTTCATTTGAGCTCAAGCCATACTATTTGTATTACATTTAACTTATATTAAGTATGATTGATGACACACAGCTAGAATATATCCTAGAACCTAAAATGTTGGTATTGTCTTCCACTTTTGAATGAAAGCACTCTGAGGGGGCCAGGTGCGGTGGCTCACCCCTGTAATCCTAGCACTGTGGGAGGCTTAGGCAGGTGGATTGCTTGAGCTCAGGAGCTCTCAACTAAAAGTAGAAAAAACTAGCCAGGCATGGTGGCACCTGCCTGTACTCCAGCTACTCCAGAGGCTGAGGTAAGAGGATCGCTCAAGCCCAAGAGTTTGAGGTTGCTGTGAGCTATGGGGCTACGGCATTCTATCCAGGGCAACAGAGTAAGACTCTGTCTCCCCCCATCTCCCAAAAAGAAAGAGCTCTGAGGGAGTATATGATTACTATTAATTATAATTGTTTTTCAAATAATGGTGTACAATGTCTAATCCTATGAGGACAGATTTCACAGACAAGAAAAGTGATTAAACTTAACCAAAGCTGTGTTTAAGTGTCTCATGGTTGAGAAATTGTTTTCCTAATAAAAACATACTTTTCTTAATATTTCTATATATTTTCATAACATAAAGGGACTTCTTACAAGTATAGAGCTGCTGTTTTACAAAAATAAAGAGTAATAATAGTTCCATAGTTAATATGTATTATTAGTTGGGTGGCAGGGTTTAGAGAAATAGGTGAAAGAAAGTAGCCAAGATCATATTTCAAATTTTGTGCCTTTGTAACAGTGAAAATATACGGCGGCATTAGGAAGGTTGAGAACCACTGATCTATATTGTATGTGAACATTTAGTTTTTGATAATAAAAATTCAGAAAGCAAGTGTGCTAATTATCTCCTTAGTATAATTATTTGGCCACTAATGGCTTTAAGAAGTTTTATGTAAGGTTTGAATATATTTTTACTTAATTTCATTTATTTGCTTACTTATTACCCAGAATTGTCTTTCTTTAAAATATTACCATTATATGTTTGAAATTAAATAATATACCTTGGCTTGGTGCCTGTAGCTCAAGCAGCTAAGGCATTAGCCACATACATCAGAGCTGGCGGGTTGGAATCCAGTCTGGGCCCACCAAACAACAATGACAACTACAACCAAAAAATAACCGGGTGTTGTGGCAGATTCTTGTGGTCCCAGCTATTTGGGAGGCTGAGGCAAGAGAATCACTTAAGCCTAGGAGTTGGAGGTTGCTGTGATGCCACGGCACTCTACCCAGGGTGACAGCTTCAGACTCTGTCTCAATTAATAATAGTAATAATAATAATTAATAAATAAATAATATAACTTTCCTGTCAGAATTATTACTAATTTTTTGTTGATTTTTCTGAGAGGGCTGTGGTTTGAGATAGATAAATGAAAGGTCTTAATAGTATATGCTCTATAAGTAGGTCAAAAGTTTTATGACTTGATTTTTAAGTTTTATTGAAATACTAATTTTATTTTTTTTTATTTTAGGTTCGACCCTTAAACAATGAAGGATCATTAAATCTTTTAGGGTTGGAGACAATCAGATTAATATATTTCAAAAATAAGATGGCAGGTAAGAAAATATGTATAAATTAATAGGATAATAGGATACCTTCAGTGGAAATATTATCTAAGCTTACTGCCTGAGGTCACATGTATAATAAATGCCAAAGTCTAGATTTAAGGTCCCATGTATCTTACTCCATGTGTGTGATCGGGGCCACTATCACACTCCTTTTAACAGGTTAAAAAGAACTACTGGACAAAAGTCATTCTACATAAGCTTGGATACCCAAGCAAGCAAAATGTTTGATTCTGGCTACCTCATTTTTCAGTGGAGTTCCTAAGTAAGTAGAGAAAGTATAGCTAAATATATCTTCTGTGCTTTTAATACTTACTGTAGAACCTCACCAAAATTTGTAGCATTAAAATTATAAACACTAACTTAATCTAGAGTTACAATTTGGTAATTAATACATCTCCTGACAATGCAGAGGGCTTAGTATTTCTGAAGTACTGATGTCAACATGCAAAGAAGAGAAAAGAGGAGTCAAAGGAGTGCCTGAGTCAGGAGAGGGAACGGGGACCCCAGGTGTTACAGACCAGAGTAGTGGGGTGAGAATGTGACACACGTGAAACCAGAGGGAACGGGGACCCCGGGATTACAGACCAGAGTAGTGGGGTGAGACTGTGACACACGTGAAATGTCACGCAGACTGTCTACATGTAATTAAGTGTCACTTGCCAGAGAGTGTCCAATTAAAAACCTCACATTTTGTTAAATATTATTACAATGCCCTGTTCTATATAATAAGGTCATTCTCATGCCATAGAATCAAATTCCTGCATAACAGGTAAATATAAATTTCAGATCTTATTTGGCACACATATGTAATGAAGATTATATTTAAATTAGCTTAAAGTAATAATTGGCTTGGCGCCTGTGGCTCAACGGGCTAAGGCGCCAGCCACGTACACCTGAGCTGGCGGGTTCGAATCCAGCCCCAGGACCCGCCAAACAACAATGATGGCTGCAACCAAAAAATGGCCGGGCGTTGTGGCGGGCGCCTGT
>CAUYON010064197.1:0-10796 GCA_963573935.1 Arctocebus calabarensis | reverse complement strand
ACCTCTTTTGTGTTTACATGGATGGAGCTGGAACATATTCTTCTTAGCAAAGTATCTCAAGAATGGAAGAAAAAGTATCCAATGTACTCAGCCCTAATATGAAGCTAATTTATAGCTTTCATATGAAGGCTAAAACCCAATAATGGCCTCCTTTGAGTTTTTATTTGCTCTTGTTTCTTAACTCTATGGTAGAGTTTTCAGAAAACAATGTAATGCCATAACTTCTAAGTTCAGATTTGGGATTTTTTTAGTCCCTTTCTTAAAATTCAACTTTCATGTAGTAACATTATCTCTTCATCAATTACAAAAAAGAACTGCACAGAAAACTTTCAAAGAAAAGTTTATACTTAGATTTCCAAGTGTTATGAGTTCTCTAAAGAAAAAGTTGTAATTTTAGGAATCTAGAGCTGTAAGTCTCACTTCTTCATGCCATAAACACTGAAAGAAACAAAAGGGCAACCACAGTTGTCCTGGTTTTACCATTCAGTATACAATTTTAAATATCTGATTAAATTACTTTTTATTTAAATTTCTTTACCTGCAAAACATAAAACTTTTATAGGATTCCTAGGTAAAAGAATATAATACATTTAATATTATATTATTTTTAATACTACTTTGAAGTTTTCAAATAAAAAAAAATCTATGATTTATGAACAATGTGAGAGTTGAACGCTTGTAAGTACCCTTCTAGGTTTGAGATTCTATAAATTTATGGCTGCAAAAGAAAATTACCCAAATAAGGCAAAATAGGATTAGCATAAAATTATGTATGGAAAATCAGAAAATCATTTAGTTACTAACATTTATCTTTTGAGCTGGTATCAATTCTGGATGTTCCCATCATTAATTACAAATACCATACTTTTATTTTTGACAAGTTTATTTCAAAGTGTTAACACATTTGTTGATATTTATAAGCTTTTAAAAATATTATTAGGTTTATATTAACCTGATAAATGTGTCAAACCTTATATAGACAACATACCTGTAAATTGTTTATATTTAGAGCCCATTTCATTTTTTGCTTCTAACAAGGCTGGTTCACCTAAAAAACACTGTAGTTTTTCCTGGAAAATCTGTGCTGGAGTTATAGTTAATGGGAGATTTAGACCTTTTTTCTTGGACCTGAAATGACATAAAAATAAAATAAATGAATTTAAATCTTAGAAAACTTGAAAAAAATTCACACATCAAGAGTTAAACATGAAATTTTAAGAAACAGAATTCACTTTTTAAAATCATCCTAAATTTAAGAAAAATATTAAAGTAAATACTATTTTAAGTGGGCCTCCACAATTATGATCCTAATATATTTCCCCACTCTTATTTCCAACCATTACCATAAATATGTACTCTATCCAAACTGAACCAAACTTGTGTTTTACCAAATTCCTCTGTAAAACACGCTTGGAGTGTTTTCTCTTCCTATAGCTACTCAATTTGTTAAGACTGCCAATTTGTTAAAGCCCATCTCAATGGTATTATCTACATAAAGTATTTCCTGTCTTTCTCCCACTTGATATTATCGCTCTCCCCAATGAACCACTGGTACTTTTCTTATTATACTATGTAGGTTACAATAATATTTTGTCCTGTTTTCTTTCTTTCTTTTTTTTTACGAGACAATGTCTCCCTCTATGACCTAGGCCAGAGTGCAGTGGCATGATCTTAGCTCACTATAACCTCAAACTCTCGAGCTCAAGCAATTTTCCCACCACAGCCTCCCAAGTAGTTAGGACTACAGGTATATGCCACTATGTTCAGCTAATTTATTTTTATTTGTGTTTTTTTTAAAGAAAACGTCTGGCTATACTGCCCAGGTTAATCTTGAACTACTGATCCCAAGTGATTCTCCCACCTCTAACCTCCCAAACCATTACAGACATGAGCCACCATGCCAGCCTATTTTCTCTATTAAAATATAGAAACTATGTGTCACTGAAGTTTATATCCACCAAAATACCTTGCACAGAGTTTGTAATGCAGCAGTTAACAAATAAATCTATGTTGTATTATTGTAATGAAAAATATAGAAAAGACAACGCCACAATACTTAGAAAAATTAAAATCAGAGATTAATCAGCTTAAAATACAAATATTATCTGGATAAACCCTCCCATTGACTACAAGCCCTTTAAGGGCATTACTAACAGATTCATGTGCTAAATAAACATTTTAACACAAATAAATAAACCATTTAACTGCCCAACACAGTAACCACTAACCACATGTGGCTACTGAAACTTAAATTTATTAAAATTAAATTGAAAATTCAATTCCTTGTTCTCACTGGCCACATTTTACTAGTTACTTGTGGTTATTGGCACATATTGGGCAACACATAATCATTTCTATCACTGAGACGGTTCTGACGCATAATGCTAAACTAAGGCTTCCATATGATATATAAACACCAGCAGTAGTAAGGGAAACAGAAAAATAATTTAGATGGTACTATCACACTATATCTTAAGTTTGCTAAAAATACAAACCTCACATAATTGCTATCATGTTTACAGAACCGCTGGAATGCCACACCAATTGAAACAGATGTCTTCCAGTCTCCAAGTTTATGTGCCAACCATACAGCCTCTGGAACCAGGCCACCAATAAATAATAATTCAAGTGCATATTCAACTGTCCACACATTAGAGAGATTCTGATCTCTAACAACACTGGCCACCTTAGAGTGCTGCAGAGGAATAAGTCTAAGGGAATGATCTGAGAATAAATTAAAGAAAATGGATATAATTACAGATACTCAAAACTCATGCTTCCTTACATGGGCATATTTATTCCTTCAATTACTATTTTCTACATAAAACCACAAGGAAAATACATACAATATGAGCTAAAGTAATACTAAACATGCTATTGAACAGTTTTTTTGTTATTTTTTTGAGACAGAGTCTCAAGCTGTTGCCCTGGGTAGAGTGCTGTAGCATCACAGCTCACAGCAACCTCCAACTCCTGGGCTCCAGCGATTCTCCTGCCTCTGCCTCCCAAGTAGCTGGGACTACAGGCGCCTGCCACAACGCACGGCTATTTTTTGGTTGCAGCCGTCATTGTTGTTTGGCAGACTAGGCTGGATTTGTACCCACCAGCTCAGGTGTATGTGGTTGGCACCTTAGCCCCTTGAGCCACAGGCGGTGAGCCAAGTAAAACAGTTTTTTAACATTGAAGAAAGTGCCTCATTAGTGAGTCATGAAACACATGCCTGGTTCTTTAAAAAATAAAAGAGAAAAGATAAAAAAAAAAAGGATAGAAAGTATCAGAGTGACTTACACAAAATAAAGGTAAATACTGTTAAATGAAAATTTTGTGTCAGGTAATATGCACATACATATACAAACATTTATATATGCTGGGTAACAACGTACAGTTTATTACTGTAGGCTGCTTGGATATATATGCCTATATTTTGTACTAGATTATGACATTTGGAAGGCACAAGCTAAATTTTACCAGAAGGCACTATCCATAGTCATATGATAAAAACTTAATTTGAGGTAATACTCAAGCATATTAAGTGTTCAATACATTAATATTCATTAGAAAGTAAAAAAGTATAATTTTCACTAATCCTAACTAAATGACAAGATTCCAGTCTGACCTGAAATTTAATGCAAAACGGTGATATCCTTCCTTTTATACCTTTCCTAAATTGAAATAACTTGATAAAGTACCTTGAAAATATGACAGAAATGTTATTTTAAAAATCTATGTTGGCCAAGGCAGGCAGATTGCCTGAAATCATGGGTTCGAGACTAGGCTGAGTAAGAGCAAGACCCCATCTCTAAAAATAGATGGGTATTGATTATGGCGGGTACTTGTAGTCCCAGCTACTAAGGAGGCTGAGGCAAGAGAATAGCTTGAGCCCAAGAGTTTGTTGTGGGCTCGGCGCCTGTGGCTCAACAGGCTAAGGCGCCAGCCACGTACACCTGAACTGGCGGGTTCGAATCCAGCCCCAGGACCCGCCAAACAACAATGACGGCTGCCACCAAAAACTGGCCAGGCGTTATGGCGGGCGCCTGTAGTCCCAGCTACTTGGGAGGCGGAGGCAGGAGACTCGCTTGAGCCCAGGAATTGGAGGTTGCTGTGAGCTGTGATGCCACAGCACTCTATCCAGGGTGACAGCTTGAGGCTCTGTCTCAAAAAAAAATTCAAATATCTCACTTCAGTTTCTGAAACAATGAAATTTGCCACTGCTATTTCTGTCCCATTTTTTTTTTTTTTGAGACAGAGTCTCACTTTGTCACCCTCGATAGAGTGCCGTGGTGTCACATCTCACAACAACCTCAAACTCTTGGACTCAAGTGATTCTCTTGCCTCAGCCTCCCAAGTAGCTGGGACTACAGGCACATGCCACAACACCCGGCTATATTTTTTAAAGATGGGCTCTCACTCTTGTTCAGGCTGAGCTGGAACTCGTGAGCTCATACAGTCCACCTGCCTCCCACTTTTCAAAACCAAATACACCTAAAATAGTATATGTGAAAACTTTGCATCCTATTGAATAAAAGTTTGATCCATAGAGTATGACTTAATGGACAAATGATCCACTTTACACCAAAACCATGTTGCCTAACAATAATGAAGTGAACTCCCTCCCAGATGAAAAAAAAAAGAATCTTTATTATTGACATAGAGAAGTCATTTTAAATTTTAAAGTTAAAATAAGGAAGTTCTTTGACTATTGCCTAACTCACTATTGTGGGAAAAAAGTTAGAAGTGCTTCAAACCATACCACCCTACTTTGCATTTCTAATGCACAGTTATTTTTTTAACCACCTTACAATGTTTGTTTTACAAAATAAACTTCAACTCAAATATCAATTTGTCATGTTGACAAGAGAAAGGAACTCTATTGTATATTATCAAATTCTTGATCAGTTATATGTTACCGAACATATACTTACAACTTACAGCTTGTAAGTTACCGAAATTGAAATTTGCTGTAAAAGCTCTTGATAAACTGCAAAGCACTAGCTCCACACACATAAAGCATTTTAATCATTATCGTGCATAAGATGTAACATTTCTGCAAAAAGGTGGAAAATACAAACTAAATGAGCCCATCTAATAAAAGTAATGTATCTCTGAAACAGGAGCTGTGAAGCATGACGAACTTATTCTTACTAGGTTTTAGTCATTTGAAATTTGTTTTCCTTAAACTCTAAAGAATTTCAGTCCTTAATTTAGTATACACATCTCACATGGAAACCTCTCTTCATGAAGGAAGTGAAAATTCTCTTGAGAATTTTCATACTGACTGAGAGAGATGTTCATACTGACTTTTAATTATTGTTATTTTATTTTATTTTATTTTTGGAGACAGGGTCTCACTACGTCACCTTCGGTAGAATGCCGTGGTGTCACAACAACCTCAAACGCTTGGGCTTAAGCGATCTTCTTGCCTCAGCCTCCCAAGTAGCTGGGACTACAAGCGCCTGCTTCGATGCCAGGCTGTTCTTTTGAGATGGGATCTCTCTCTTGCTCAGGCTGGTCTTGAACTTGCAACCTCAGACAATCCATCCACCTCAACCTTCCAAGTGCTGGGATTACAGGTGTGAGCCACAGCTCCCAGCCCTACCTTTCTTTTCAATTCTCTAGCTTCTGATAAAATATTAATGAAATATATATGAATATAAAATATTAATGATAATAAAATATTATCTTAAATTCTGGTTTTGCAAAGCTCTAAACCTCCTAATCTGAATTTGTGGGACTGGAGTAACACAGAATATAGATTTGGTAGAGACCAGAAGGGCCAAAGCAGGAATGGCATTTTTATAGAATTCTCAGAGCCAGAAGAAACTCAGAGCTCAACCATTCCAGTTTACGTGTTTTACAGTTAGGGATACTTTGCCCTTGGAGTCCTAAGATACAGAATCGGGAGAATCAGGCTTGAAATCTTCTCTTCAGTCCATGGTTCTTTCCATCTTGCGAAGTAAAACATGGGGAAACCACAAATAGTATGAGCCCTCAGGGGAAAGAGGTGACAAAGTCTCTTCCAGAGCTGCCAGCAAGCCCTGCCATCTGAGCTGGCCTCTCCATACCCGGCTCCTCTCCAAGGCCTGCCATCCCTGAGAGGCTGACCATCCACCAGTGACGACACCAACAGAACATCTCTAAACATGTTTCATTATCTATACTTGTCACCAGATGGGCACATTTTTCAAAAAGGAGAACAACTGTTTACTTTTTATTTTTTGAGACAGAGTTTCTCACTCTGTTGTCCTGGGTAGAATGCATCATGGCCCACAGCAACCTCAAACTCCTGGGTTTGAGCAATCCTCTAGCCTCAGCCTCCTGAGTAGCTGGGACTACAGGTACCTGCCATAACACCCAGCTAGTTTTTCTATTTTTTTTTTAGTAAAGATGGGATCTCACTCTTGCTCAGACTGGTCTTGAACTCCTGAGCTCAAGCAATCCACCTGCCTTGGCCTCCCAAAATGCTAGGATTACAGGTGTGAGCCCCTGTGTCCAGCCTTAACAAATGCTTACTTAATCCCACAAATCCTCACCATGCATGCACCCCATATCCATCATCTGTGCTTCCTGTGAACATTTATGATCACCTACTGTGGGTCACTCAGTGTGCTGATGGCTTTAACATAGTGGTCCCCCCCTTATCCACAGGGGATACATTCCAAGATCCCCAGTGAAAGCCTGAAACTGCTGACAGTACCCTATATATAATGTTTTGTCTTATATATACATACTCATGATAAAGTTTAATTTACCAGTTAGGCACAGTAAGAGACTGACAATAATAAGTAATACTAAAATAGATCAACTATAACAATACTCTCTAATCAAGGTTCCGTGTATGTAGGCTCTGTCTCTCAAACTACCTCACTGCACTATGTCCTCCTATTTGCCAATTATGGGTTGACCTTGTGTAACTGAAACAAGGAAAACAAAACCACAGGTAAGGTGGGACTACTGTACTTCCTTAAATCTTCATAAATAGTCCTACAGAGTAAATAATATTATTCCCTATTTTAAAGACAATGAAGCTTAGATACATTAAGCAATTTGTCCAAGGTGTATAGCTAGTAAGCCACGGAGCTAAAATCAGATTCTGAGCTGTGCGAGATTAGAACTGGGGCCCCCTAAGCACTGTCGCTGTGCTCTGCTTCCAGGAAAGAAACTGGTACTCACAATAAGAAGTCATTCTATATCGGCTCTGCGCCTGTCGTTCAAGTGGCTGGGGAGCCAGCCACATACACTGGGCTGTTGGGTTCAAATCCAGCCTGGGCCTGCCAAACAACAAGGACAACTGTAACCAAAAAATAGCCAAGCATTGTGGTCAAGGTCAAGTACTATATATGGAAAGGAGTCAGGGAGCAATTGATAGGAAAGTCTCCTGTTCCTCCAGGTCACCTCCTCAGGACTGAAGAGGCCCCCTGCTCACAACCATTCTCAGCACAACCTCTATTCAAACTCATATTAAATTCTAAGCTTGATTCAGCGCCTGTAGCTCAGCGGCTAGAGCGCCAGCCACATACACCAGAACTGGCGGATTCAAATCCATCCATGGCCTGCCAAACAATGACAACTACAGGCTCAGCGCCCATAGCACAGTGGTTATAGTGCCAGCTGCATACACCAAAGTTGGTGGGTTTGAACCCGGCCCCGAGCCAGCTAACCAACAATGACACCTACAACAAAACATAGCAGGACATTGTGGCAGGTGCCTGTAATCCCAGCTACTTGGGAGACTGAGGCAAGAGAATCACCTAAGCCCAAGAGTTTGAGGTTGCTGTGAGCTGTGACGCCATGGCACTCTACTGAGGGCAACAGCAAGAAGGGGAAGGGAGGGGAGGGGAGGGACGGGAAGGGGAGGGAAGGGCAGGAAAGGAAGGCTCGGCGCTTGAAGCTCAAGCGGCTTTTGGCACCAGCCACATACACCTGAGCTGGCAGGTTCGAATGCAGCCCTGGCCCGCCAAGCAACAATGACGGCTACAACCAAAAAATAGCCGGGTGTTGTGGCGGGCTCTTGTAGTCCCAGCTACTTGGGAGGAAGAGGCAGGAGAATCACTTGAGCCTAGGAGTTAGAGGTTGCTGTGAGCTGTGATGCCACAGCACTCTACCCAGGGAACAGCTTGAGGCTCTGTCTCAAAAAAAAAAAAAAAAAAAAGAGGGTGGCACCTGTGCCTAATTGAGTAGGGTGCCGGTCCCATATACCGAAGGTGGCGGGTTCAAACCCAGCCTTGGGCAAACTGCAAAACAGAAAATTAGCCAGGCATGTGGCAGCTGCTTGTAGTCCCAGCTACTCGGGAGGCTGAGGAAAGAGAATTGCCTAAGCCCAGGAGTGGGAGGTTGCTGTGAGCTGTGACGCCACAGCACTCTATGGAGGAGGGCAATAAAGGGAGACTCTGTCTCTACAAAAAAAAAAAGAAAGAAAAGAAAGAAAGAGAAGAGCAGTCAGTGCCCATGGCTCAAAGGAGTAGGGAACCAGCCCCATATGCTGGAGGTGGCAGGCTCAAACCCAGCCCCAGCCAAAAAAAAGAAAGAGAAAACAGAAAAGAAAGAAAGGAATTCTAAGCTCATCACAGGCAGCTGTGTTCCTGCGGGCACCCCCCCCCCACACACACGCATGTTTGATTATCCATTCAGTCAGTCAGTCATTTATTCAACAAATACTCAGCAATTCTTAGCAATAGGTTGGTTATTGTGCTGGGTGCTGGGACATTGCCCTAAAGAAGGCAGAATATGTAACTTGCAACATGTAAACAAGTAAATAAACAAGACACAGATTGCAATAAATGCTGTGGAAGAATTGGTTGGGGTAATGTGATAAATTATAACTCAGTAGGGAGAAGGGGCTGTTTTATACAGAAAGGCCAGGAAATGTCTCAAACGGGGTGACGTTTAGCTGAAGCCTGAAGAGTAAAAGGCAAAAAGGAGACAGTTATGCAAAGACTGGGGAAGAGTGTCCAGGCAGAGGGGACACCACCTCCTTGATCCTTTCAGTTTGGCATAGCACAAAATGGAGTGCGCACTACACTCCAATAAAAACAAATTCCACAGGCTCAGTGCCCATAGCTCAGCAGCTGGGGCGCCAGCCACGTACTCAGAGGCAGGCAGGTTCGAATGCAGCCTGGGCTTGGTAAACAACAATGACAACTGCAACACCACCAACAAAAAATAATATCTGGGCATTGTGGCAGCCATCTGTAGTCCCAGCTACTTGGGAGGCTAAGGCAAGAGAATTGCTTAAGCCCAAGAGTTTGAGGTTGCTGTGACCTGTGACACCACAGCACTCTACCCAGGATGACAGCTTGAGACTCTGTCTCAAAAAAAATTAAAAGGGGGGGGGGCAGCGCCTGTTGCTCAGTGGGTAGGATACCAGCCCTATATACCAAGGGTGGTGGGTTCAAACCCGGCCTAGACAAACTGCAACAAAAAAATGGGCAGGCGTTGTGGCAGGCGCCTGTAGTCCCAGTTACTCGGGAGACTGAGGCAAGAGAATTGCCTAAGCCCAGGAATTGGAGGTTTCTGTGAGCTGTGTGATGCCACGGCACTCAACCCAGGGCGATAAAGCAAGACTCTGTCTCTACAAAAAAAAAAAAAAATATATATATATATATATATTTGTCTAGTCCCTAATATGGGCCAGATCTTGTGCTAAACTCTGGTGATAAAACAATGACAAAGAAAAGCAAAGAAAGTTTTTTTTTTTGCAAAGAAAAGCAAAGAAAGTTTATTTGAAATGAACAGAGTAGACTGAGAATCAAAGACCATAGTTTTAGTCCCTGAGCTCTCTTTTTAACCAGCTTTGTGTTTTGAGGCCAGCCATTTAAACTTTCTGCAGCTTAGTTTTCTGATTTGAACATTATTACGAAGTTGGAGTTTGGCACCAGTAGCTCAGTGGTTACGGCGCCAGCCACATACACTGGAGCTGGCGGGTTCCAGCCTGGCCAAGACCTGCTAAACAACAATGACAACTGCAGCAAACAAAAATAGCTGAATGTTGGGGCAGTTGCCTGTAGTCCCAGCTACTTGGGAGGCTGAGGCAAGAGAATTACTTGAGCCCAAGAGTTTGAATTTGCTGTGAGCTGTGACGCTACAGCACTCTACCAAGGGCAACATAGTGAGACTCTGTCTCAGGAAAAAAAAAAAAATAAGTTGGGATAGATCGCTGATTTGGGGTCCCCTGAAGGGCCAGATCCTCAGTTTCTCTCCCGCCAAGGCAGCTTTCACATGTTTTATATGTTGCCAGCACTTGTGAGAATCTGTTATAAAAACAAATTCCACTGGTCAAAAATAGAAAAAAAACTTTTCTCTCTCTCTCTCTCTCTCTCTCTCTCTCTCCCTCCCTCTCTCCTCCCTCCCTCTTTCCCTCTCTACCTCCCCTCTCCTCCCCTCCCCGCCTCTCCTCTCCCCTTTTCTCTCTCTCTCTCTCTCTCTCTCTCTCACTCTTTCTTTCTTATACAGAGTCTTGCTCCGGTCACCCAGGCTAGAGACAGTGCAGTGACATGATTATAGCTCACTGTGGGCTCAAGTTCCTGGGCTCTAGTCATCCTCCTGCCTCAGGCTCCTGAGTGGCTAGGACTACAGGTGCATGCCACCACATCCAGCAATTTTTTTAGGTAAGGACCCAAAGTCCTGGCCTCAAGTGATCCTCCCACCTCACCAAAAGTGCTGGGATTACAGCTGCGAGCCACCAAGAAAAAGATTTGAAAACTACCAAATCCCCAAAACCCTTCTGTAATACTAGCTGAGAAGTATTATAAATAACTTTTTTCTTAGCATTTCTTTTTTTCTTTTTCCTTTTTTTTTTT
>CAUYON010064196.1:0-29513 GCA_963573935.1 Arctocebus calabarensis | reverse complement strand
AGCAATTTGCTTATGCAAGAGATCTTGTGCTGTATCTACCTTGTCGTTCCTTGGGGGAGTTGATCTACTCTGATTATTCATATTGCCAGAGTTTTTCTGTTGATTCCTCCTCATGATTATTTTTCACTGTTGCCTATGACCGTCCTCAGAGTTGGGGAGATGTTTCTCCCAGATCAGACCCTGCAGGATCATTATGTTGTTGCTGGATCTTAGTAGGGAGTGACCATGTGTAGCTCCTCTTGGAGTGCCCCATCCAGGGAGTTCTGGGTGCGGGAGCAGCTCTGGAGTGTGGCATGCCCAAATCAAGCATCAGGGCATGGGATGGGGCACCCGGTGGCCTTTGCAAACGGAGTCTGTGTCTCCAGCAGTCTCTGTCTGGGAGGAGGGCTCTGGAGGGATGGCATGGGTTGCGCAGCCTCCTGAGTCTCTAACCAGATGGGCGGGCTGGTGCAGAGGCAGAGAGGTTAGGGGAAGAGGCGAGTTGTGTGGCTCCCAGAGTTACTGGCCCCAGCAGGCAGGCAGAGGCCTAGAAGGTTCCTGGCGGAGTCCCTGGCTGGTGTGGACAGCAGGCAGAGGCCCAGCAAGGGGGTCCCAGCAGAGTCCCTGGCCACAGCAGGCCAGGCAGCCAGCCGAGGCCTGGCAGAGTCCCTGGCTGCTGCAAGTGGAGGGCCGAGTCCCCAAGGGCACAGAGCAGAGCCACACGGGGGTCCCTGTAGGCTGAGGCCGGGTGGGGCACAATTGGGCACCGCCTGGGAGGCCTGGCAGAGTTCCTGGCTGCAGCTGGCGGAGGGCTAAGGCCTGGTGGGGTGCCATTGGGGTCGCACATGGGTCCCAGTGGAGTGGAGTTCCTGGCCGCTGCCGGTGGTGTGCCTGGGACACAGATCTGAGCCGGGCTGGGGATCTCAGCGGGTGAGCTGAGGCTGGGTGGAGCACAGATCGGCACTGCACGGGAGTCCTGTCATAGTTCCTGGCCGTTGCTGGCGGCGAACGAAGGCCCAGCAGTGTGCCAATGGGGGCCTAGCAGGGGGTCCCGGCTGAGTGGAGTTCCTGGCCGCTGTGGGCAGTGGGCCTAGGGCATGGATCGGAGCTGGCGGGGGTCCTGGCAGGCTGCAAGCTAAGGCTGGGTGGGAGTTCCAGCAGACTTCCTGGCCTCTGCTAGCACAGGCCAAGGTCCAGTGGGGTGCCCACTGGGGCCACAAGGGCGTCCCTGTGGAGTGGAGTTCCTGGCCACTGTGGGCTGTGCCCTGGGGCACATATCAGAGCCTGGCGGGGGTCCCGGTGGGCTGTGTGCCGAGGCTGGGCAGGGCACAAATCGGCACTACACGGGAGACCTGGCAGACTTTCTGGCCGCTGCTGGTGGTGGGCCATGGCCAGGCGGAGTTCCTGGCTGCTGCTGGCGGTGGACTGAGGACCGGTGGGGCACGGATCAGAGTCACTCAGGGGTCCGGCAGCGTCCCTGGCCTGGAGGCTGATGGGGGCTCAGTGGGGGCCCAGAGTCTCTTATCTGGCGGTCCGGCAGATAGGTAACGTGGGTGCTGCTCAAGACCTCCTCCCTCAGTTTCAGCAGAGGTTAGGCTTCTGGTGTGTCAGGTAAAGAGGGAAGGATGTCATGGAAGTTCAGAATGGCGGAAAATGGCGGAAAACTTTAGTTCAGGTTTTCTGCCTGAAGCTTGGTTTCTTGAAGTCGCAGCTTGCCTCAGAGGTGACCTGCAGTTATCACTTCTGTCTCTCGGCTGGGCTCCCAGTCTTCAGCTCATTTGGGCAGTTTCACAGGAGCCTCTCTCGGAAGCTGCTTCCAGTCGGCCATCTTGCCCTGAGGATCTTTTTTTTCTAATTTTAAATAGATATTTGCTTCACCCTTCAGGTCTTATACAATCTGGAATTGTACCTGATCACATGGTGTATTGAATAAAAAGAATATAGTAAAAGCAAACTTCAAGTAAGACTACACAATGACAAATGAAAATATAATTCAGATAGCCTTAGCTGGGTTATTTATGATTTTTTGTTTTTGTTTTTTTTTGAGACAGAGCCTCAAGCTGTCACCCTGGATAGAGAGTGCTGTGGCATCACTGCTCACAGCAACCTCCAATTCCTGGGCTCAAGTGAGTCTCTTGCCTCCACCTCCCAAGTAGCTGGGACTACAGGTGCCCACCACAACGCCTGGCCATTTTTAGGTTGCAGCCACCATTGTTGTTTGGCGGGCCTGGGCTGGATTCGAGCCCGCCAGCTCAGGTGTACATGGCTGGCGCCTTAGCCCATTGAGCCACAGGCGCCGAGCCTGACTTTTTTATTTTTTTGAGACAGAGTCTCACTATGTCACCCTCAGTAGAGTGCTGTGGTGTCACAGCTCACACCAACCTCTAAATTCTTGGGCTTAAGTGATTCTCTTGCCTCAGCCTCCCAGGTAGCTGGGACTGAAGGCTCCTGCCACAATTCCCGGCTATTTTTTGGTACAGTTGTCATCGTTGTTTAGCTGGTCTGGCCAGGTTCGAACCTGCCAGCTTCAGTGCATGTGCCTGGTGCTCTTACTACTGTGCTATGGGCACTGAGCCTATTTTTGTTTTTAAGAGACAGAGTCTCAAGCTATGTATCTGGGTAGAGCACTGTAGTGTCATTGCTCACAGCAACCTCCATCTCAGTCTCAAGCGATCCTCTTGCCTCAGTTTTTCTACTTTTTAGTAGAGATGTGGTGTTGCTTTTGCTCAGGGTGGTCTCGAAGTTATGAGCTACCCTTCTCAGTCTCCCAGGGTACTAGGATTACAGGTATTAGACACCACTCCCTGCCCATGTCATGTATCTTAGGCCTGTTTTATATTTTTGACTATTAGGAATTACTCCTGTAGTACCATTTATTATTGAAACTTGAACAAATAGCCGGGCGTTGTGGTGGGTGCCTGTGGTCCCAGCTACTCGGAGGCTGAGGCAAGAGAATTGCCTAAGCCCAGGAATTGGAGGTTGCTGTGAGCTGTGTGACGCCACGGTACTCTACCGAGGGTGATAAAATGAGACTCTGTCTCTGTAAAAAAAAAAAAAAGGCAGGAAACTTGAACATTAGGAAAGCTTAAAAAGGTACTACCATCGTGTATAGAAAATGGAATTAAAGCTTTATTATTTGTTTTTATGAAGAAGTGTAATGTAATCTTTAGATTATTTAAACTATGGCCTGTTTGGATGATTAAATCAAAAGTGAGCAATTAGGCTCGGCATCCGTACTCAGTGGTTAGGGCACAGGCCACATACACCGAGGGTGGTGGGTTGGAACCCGGCCTGGGCTTGCTAAGCAACAATGACAACTACCAAAAAAAGCCTGGTGTTGTGGTGGCTGCCTGTAGTCCCAGCTACTTAGGAGGCTGAGGCAAGAGAATCACTTAAACTCAAGAGTTGGAGATTGCTGTGAGCTGTAACGCCACGGCACTCTCATGAGGGCAACATAGTGAGACTTTTTCTCAATAAAAGAAAAGAAGTGAGTGATTATAGCACTGAGGTAATAAAGATGGTCAGATAAATCATCAGGCTTATGTGAAGCAGAGGCTTACTCGCAATATAAAATTTGAATTTATGTAATTTAGATTTATGGAAAAAAATTGGAATTTGTATGTTTTCAGTGACACTAAATGGATATAATTTCCAATAAAGTTATTATTTACATCTGGAGATATAGTGTCAACATTATTTTAATATTGTATTTAAGTAAAAGTAACTTTATTTCACTAGGGAATTGGATTTAAATATGATATCTTTAATTCCAGGATATGAGAGATGGCAAGTCCAGATAAAAGTAAACGGAAGATATTAAAAGCCAAGAAAACAATGCCTACAAGTTGCCGGAAGCAAATAGAGATTTTGAATAAGTCGAAGAACAGTGAAGCACTGAAAATAACATCGATTGGGAGTAATGTTCTTGGGAATAATGTTCCAAGTAATAATCAGAATTTAAGTACTGGTGTCATAACTAGCAAATGTGTCCATTCTGAAAATGTTACTTCCTCATTGGACTCTAACAGAAATTCGGTATTCTTAAAGAGCAGTGAAGTAGTCCCTCAGAATTTAATTAAACCATTAGAAGAAATTGTTAACTCAGAAACAGGAATGGAATGTGTTTATGAAGGAGATGCGTGTCCACATCAAAAAACAAGTAAAGTAAGAGATTCTCCCAGCAAACTCTTTATACAAGAGGCAACAGGAAACACTTTTGAAAACCATTCTGAAAACCATTTTGAATATCAGGCAGCTGTAACAAGATCCTTTTTTGAACTAGAAGAGGCTATAAAATCCATTTGCTCTCAACCCAGTATATTAAGTGATGTAATTCAAATACCAAAGTCTACAGTAACCAATACTTTGGATGATAAGAGAATGGACAAGACGGCTTCCCACTTGGAAACAAATTTCAACTCAAAGTCACATGATAAAAGGCAAAACGACAATATTTTAAGTTCAGGCTCAAATTTTGTGCCTGTTGAGAAAATACCTCTCTTGGTGAATTCAGTCAACTCCATCTGTGCTGCTGATGTTTTAAAAACTGAAATATCTAGTCGGACCTGTCATTCCAGCATTTCAAATTGTGAAAGTAAAGATGGGACATGGCAGTTATCACTTGATGCTGATAATAACCACAGTAAGTGTTAGGCATCTTTTGGAGAAATTAAACTATTTTCATTTTCTCTGGGGGGATTTTAAAGCTTCAGATATACAAATAGTCAGGAAAAAGGTAAATGATGACAACAGTTCAGAATATCTTGTTTCTGAACCATTTGTGGTGAGGAGGGGGAAAGGTATCCACCAAATCAAAAGGGAAGTTAATTCTGGCTAAGAAGGAATCAATCACTTTCTATTAAGAGCACAATAAGATAAGAAGGTAGCTTATACACATAGCAATTGTTTTGTCCATTTGACCTATATTTCTTTTTTTTTTTTTTTTTGAAACAGACTCACTATGTTGCCCTTGGTAGAGTGCTGTGGTGTCACAGCTCATAGCAACCTTAAAGTCTTAGGTTTAACTGCAGCATCTAACACCTTGACTCAGTGATTCTCAACACCTTAGCCTCTTAAAGTGATTGAGATTACAAGTGCGAACCACCTTGCTTGACCAATCATCTGCTAAGTATAAGATGATGATTAATAATATAGATACATATACTTATGTGTGTTTAGGGAGAAAAATAGAAAGCAACAGAATAACAAATGAAGTTTGGGGTTGTAACATTTTATTTTATTTTATTTTATTTATTTATTTTTGAGACAGAGCCTCAAGCTCATGGATAGAGTGCTATGGCATCACAGCTCACAACAACCTCCAATTCCTGGGCTCAAGCCAGTCCCCTGCCTCCACCTCCCAAGTAGCTGGGACTACAGGCGCCCACCACAATGCCTGGCCATTTTTTGGTTGCAGCCATCATTGTTGTTTTGGTGGGCCTGGGCTGGATTCAAACCCGCCAGCTCAGGTGTACATGGCTGGCGCCTTAGCTGCTTGAGCCATAGGCGCCAAGCCGGGGGTTATAACATTTTAAAGCAGTAAAACTACATTTCATTAGAAGTGTATTTTATTTATTTTATTTATTTATTTTTTTTTTTTGAGACAGAGCCTCAAGCTGTCACCTTGGATAGAATGCTGTGGCATTATAGCTCACAGCAACCTCCAATTCCTGGGCTGAAGTGAGTCTCCTGCCTCCGCCTCCCAAGTAGCTGGAACTAGCTAGGACTACAGGCGCCCACCACAACGCCTGGCCATTTTTTGGTTGCAGCCATTATTATTGTTTGGCGGGCTCAGGCTGGATTCTAACCCATCAGCTCAGGTGTATGTGGCTGGCGCCTTAGCCCGTTGAGCCACAGGCGCTGAGCAAAGTGTATTTTATTTAAGTAAATCAAAGAAAAAACTGATTTCATAGGGTAAATTTTGTAATATGTAGGGTACAGAGCAATTAGTTTCATAAGATGAATTAAAAATTGCTTAAAATAATAGGATCACCTATTAAAATTATGTAAGACTGCGTAAGATTACTATTCATAAAAAGTAATATACAACTATAAGAAGGGATTTTTTTGTGGGGGGGGCAGACAGAGTTTCACTTTATCACCCTCACTAGAGAACTGTGACATAGCTCACAGCAACCTCTAACTCTTGGGCTTAAGCAATTCTCTTGCCTCAGCCTCCCAAGTAGCTGGAACTACAGGTGCTCACCACAGTGCCCAGCCATTTATTTTGTTGTTGTTTGTTTGTTTAGCAGGCTCAGGCCATGTTGGAATCCACCAGTCCCTAATCCACCAGCCCCAGAGCATGTGGCCTGCGCCCTAACCATAAGTATAGGCGCCACCTGTAACAAGGAATTAAATCCTATAATTATGTTAAGTTTTTATTGGGGCGTGTATATTAAATAAGGTTGAAGGAGGAGTACATCCGAGACTAGAACTTTACCTTAGATACTCATTTTTTTCTTTAAAGTAATAGTTTTGGGGAATGTTTGTATGCCATTGTATATTCTAAAAAATGCTGCCATTGTCACTTCTTAGTTTTTTCATATGCTTAGAGAGTCTCTAAATGAGAGAAATTCCCCTTATCTCTAATCTTTCCATTTTCCCAAGGCCATTATCAAAAGAAGAGGATATTTTCAGAAAACAAAGAAAATGTTAAACGCATGAAAACTACAGAGCAAATTAATGAAAATATTTGTGTAGCTCTGGAAAGCCAAACAGCATTGCTGGAACAGGTAAAATATTGGGGCTTAAATATGTGCTTCAAAAACTTATGACTAATAAAAAAATGGTAAAAATTAATTGAGCTCCATAAATACATAGTATTGATGACTTTCACTTGAAGCAAAGTTGGCATGTGAAAGCCAAATTAGCCAACTGATTAGGGAAAGATAATTATTTAAATTACCCAAATATCTCTAGTTTCTTGAACATGATCTCATACAGAGTAACTTAGAGAATCAGGGGGAGGTAGAGTCCTATTTCAGAAATCAGCTTTTAGTCAATATTATTCTCAGGTATCTCTGAGTCAGATACTGGGTGAGACTTCTTTAACTTTGCTCAACAACCTAATTACTTCTGTACTAGGCATGGAATTCTTTGATCTGGAGATATATCTGTTTATACACCTTTTCACAATTGACCACTACTTCATAGATTATAGATTTAGACAACCCTGCAGTCCATTGCAAAGTCTTGCTGCATTTAAATTTGCCCTAATTTCTGTAGTTACACAGATAAGCAGCGGTTCTCAACCTGTGGGTCCATGACCAATGAAAATGCATCCTGCATATCAGATATTTACATTATAATTCATAAGAGCAAAATTACAGTTATGAAGTAGCAACAAAAATAATTTTATGGTTGGGGGTCACCACAACATAAGGAACTATATTAAAGGCTCATGGCATTAGAAAGGTTGAGAATGACTGCTTTACAGCATCACTAAATACAATTCTTGCCTTCATTTTCACCTCATTCATCTCATTGTTTTCATACATGTCTGATCAATTCTGAGTTGAAGTGTAATCAACTTCAGTTCTAGTAGAATGGTTGTGATCAGGACCAGTTTTGATAATCATGTTTTACTATCACTACCACTGCAATCCCACCATTAAAAGTCTTATGTGGTAGATAAATGTCTCAGCTGTAATGGACCAAAATTTCCTAGTCCAAATTATCTTGCACACTGTTTCAGAAACAGAAATCTACTCTCTTATTTATTTATTTATTTTTTGAGACAGAGTCTCAGTATGTTGCCCTTGGTAGAATGTCGTGGCGGCATAGCTCAGAGCAACCTCTAACTCCTGGGTTAAAGCAATTCTCTTGCCTTCGCCTCCCAGTAGCTGGGACTACAAGTGTTCGCCACAACACCCAGCTATTTTTTGTTGTGGTTGTCATTGTTGTTTAGTTCGCCAGGGCCCGGTTTCAACCCGCCAGGCTTGGTGTATGTGGCTGGCACCGTAACCACTGTGCTACAGGTGCCAAGCCAGAAATCTACTGTTTTCTCAAATAGACCACTATAGTTACATAGTCACATATCCTATGAATGTGTGTAAAATGAAATCTTTTTGAAAGATTCATGCAGAATTGGCTTAAAAGGTGAGTCAACTGTTTTTCCCTTTCTGTCTCTTGGTTTTCTTCTGCAAAACCAGAGGCAATAAATACTATGTAAATGTTCTCTTGCTGCAGGGAAGGGTTAGTAGAATTTTGGTAAGCAGGGATCTAGCCTAAGGACCATGGGGATTCCAGCTGTGTCTTGTTCCTTCAGATTAGTAGCTGCATCTGGAAATAAGTGCTCTCTATTATCTCTAAATAGGTAGGCTTTCCTCACTTGTTTCTGTCTAAACAATTCTGTCTGTGAACTACATGGGTATATTTACCTTCTTTGAATAGCAGTGAGATAGGATCCTCCATTCTTTTCTTTTTTTTTTTGAGACAGAGCCTCAAACTGTCACCCTGGGTAGAGTGCTGTGGCATCACAGCTCACAGCAACCTCCAATTCCTGGGCTCAAGCAAGTTTCTTGCCTCCGCCTTCCAAGTAGCTGGGACTACAGGCGCCCGCCACAATGCCCTGCCATTTTTTGGTTGCATCCCTCATTGTTGTTGGCTGGCCTGGGCTAGATTCAAACCCGCCAGCTCAGGTGTACATGGCTGGCATCTTAGCCCATTGAGCCACAGGTGCTGAGCCGGGATCCTCCATTCTGAAATTGTTCTTCCCTCCTGAGAGTCTTAGAGCTATTATCTCTTACCATTTGAGGTATCATTAGGATCTTGGAGTGAATTTCACTTCAATTACTGAAGTGAAAGGATTATTAAAATCCAAATTATTCACCCTACCCACTGTCTTACAAAGTTGGGTCTGATAAGGGAATTTGTGAGTTTGTGTCTCCTCCAAATTTAAGTCGTTTAATTGTGATCTTGAAATTGCAATGAGGACTTCCATCCGACTCTACAATGCTGGGCATGGTACCATTGGAAAAAAATATTTATGTGTTGAACAGAAGTTATTGTGTCTTCCTTTTTTTTTTGTCTCACTCTGTCACCTCTGGCATCTGTGGCATCATCATAGCACACAGCAACCTCAAACTCCTGGGCTCAAGCTATCCTCTTACTTCAGTTTTCCAAGGAGCTAGGACTATAGGTGCCCTTCACAACACTGGGCTAGTTTTTACATTTTTTAGTAGAGGCAGGGGTTCTGTTCTTAGACTGATCTCAAATTCCTGAGCTCGGGCAATTGACCTGTCTCAGTCTCACAGAGTGCTACAATTACAGGCATGAGCCATGGTGCCTGGTCTTTGTCTTCCTTCTGTATAAGGACTATTAGTATAATTGAGAAACAGTATCCTCTAACCGAGAGGAATCACCCCTTGGTAGGTACTTATCCAGATTAATTAAGTTTAAGACCTGCCTCTATCTGAATTATCAGAAGTACTTATTTAAATTCTGGTTTCTTGAGCTAATCATTTAAGACTTGTTTTAGGCTACTATTTTCTCAAACATACCTGATAAGAATCATTTATAGTGCCTGTTAATTATACAACTTTCTAGGCCTCTTTCCTGATTTGTAGGTCCAGAATGGGATCTAGGAATTTGTGATTTTTAACAAGTATCCCATGTGATTCATCCTTAGTAGGGAAGTTCGAGAAGCACTGTACAAAACAGCCTCTCCATGTTTAAGATTCATACATATGTTTCTCCAAGATTCACATGGGTACAGACTTTACATATTAACCCCAGCCAGTGAACTGAGAAACATATAATGATCCGTAAAACCCACAACGGGTAATAGGTAATGGCCGTAGGTAAAAATAGTGTTCCTGACTGTTTATTTACATAATAATATATCATGAGCACTTATTTTCTTGGCCAGATATTTAAAAGTTGTGAAAGTTAACAATGACAATCATGTCTAATAATGTTGTGAAACCATGGAAAAAATGTTAGTGAAAAAGTAAAGAAGAGGTCAAATAGACAACTTTGAGAACCATTAGAAACATAAGGAAAAACCTTATGGAATAATCAAATAAAATTAAAGAATACATAATTAGTCAGGTGATATCATTATAAAAGAGTTTTAACATAGCAACTATATGTTCTAATTTTGAGCACCTTGAAACAAGATAATGAGGGGAAGATATAAATATTACTATTAAATACCTAAAATGTATTATGACAAGTGTCATTATTTCACTACATATTCTGTTGTGAAAGTTGCTTATGAGAGAATGTCCCTTCGAGGAAAATGAAAACTACATTGAATGTTTCTGAATGTATGGCCTGACAGAGCTATTCATGTCAGTGGGCATCAAGGTTAATTATTCTCCCTCAAAAGGGGCAAGTCTATTTCGAAGAAAGCAGCCAGATAACTAGCTACTACAGTCTGTTAGAATAGCATGCATTAGCCAGATAGTGTTAGTCCCTGGCGTCTTTCAATTTTAGCAAATAAGAAAGCCCACCCTCTAGGGGCTAAGGTGGGTGGATTCCCTGAGCTCACGAGTTCGAGACCAACCTAAGCAAGAAAGAGGTCGCATCTCTAAAAATAGCCAGGCATTGTGGTGGGTACCTGTAGTCCCAGCTACAAAGGAGGCTGAGGCAAGAGAATTGCTTGAGCCCAAGAATTATGAGATTGCTTTGAGCTATGACACCATGGCACTCTACCAAGGGTGACAAAGTGAGACTCTTACTTCAAAAAAAAAAGGAAAAAAGAAACATTATGCAACTAATGGTGATTATCTTGCATGTTTATTTCCCCTTTTATCAATTCAGAGTTTTTTTGTTATTTTCATGGAGCTCTTTTCACATATTACCTTACTGTGTTCTTATAAAAATCCTTAGGGATCACTCGTTCACCAGACATTTATTGTATTATCTACCCATTTCTGGGCAAAGAAAGTGAAACCCAGAAATGATGTGACTTCTGAAAGGTCATACAGCTTGTTAATGGTAAAGTCAAGGCTCAAACTTGTGTAATTTGTTCTGTATCTATTACAGACCAATGAACCATTTTTATCAGGCTCTGCTTTTCAGATAAGTAGAGTTCCTTTGTGTGGAATAGGTAACTTTTAAATAAGGTTATTAAAAAATATAAATGGGATATAATCTTTAAATTATTCCTATAATGTATATTATGGAATTCAGCTGGCACTGTAGAAAACTAAAATTTTCACTTTGTTAATTAATTTCTTAACATGTCTAACATCCAATATTTAAGTATTGGATATGTTCTGTTGAGTTTAATGTTTAAGTTTTATAAACTTATAGCAATATAAATATAAACATGCAAATACAAATAAAATATGTTTTATTGGTTATAGTAAATCCAGAAAAGAACAAAGCTATTTTGAAAAAGTAGAAAATGGCTTTTAAATATGAAGTATGAGGTATTTTGTTTTTTATTTTAAAATTCTAGGTCAGACATTTGATTCGACAGGAGATCTGTAGTATAAATTATAAATTATTTGATAATAAACTAAAAGAATTGAAGGAACGTGTTGGGAAGACACAGTGCTTGAATAAACATGAAGCAATAGCTGATGAACTCTTCGTAAGTTTCTAATTTCATTTTTTTTTTAATACATCTAAAAAATAGAATTTGGTGGTATCTTTCATATTAGGAAAGAACATTCAATGAAAACTCAAATCTGATTCCTGCCCACAAGCTTAACATGAGACTACACCATAGATAATAGTTTATTATTTCTTAGTAATATTTGCTGTTGAGAAATACTTGTACAACTTCTAGGCATTCTATATCAGTTGGAAGACTTAATTGGCAATTTCTCTTCATTCTAAATATATCTTTTATTAGAGATCAGACAATCTATTTCAAGCATTTTTGGATTATTTTGTTTTATTTTACTCTTCTTGCTGATTGGCATTTGTACCAACATTAATTTCATTAGGGACCAATTAGAAGTTTGAGGTTCTTCTCTTCTATTCTTAAATATCATGCAAGCATAAAATGTGGTTTAAAACTTTTTCTCATATGAGAATTTCTCATTTATTTGTGTAAATGCTTAGGTCTCACAAACTACTTTGGCAGATAATTTTCCCTCCATTTCTATAGGATATATTATTTGGTACTCTGGTTTAATATTTATTTGTTTTTTTTCTCTTCTAGGCAAAAATAGCAAAACTTCAAAGACGTATTAAAACAGTAAGGTTATCTCAAAGAAATTGTTTAGAACCAAACATGCGATCCAGTAATACAACCTGTGAGGTAGGTATAAATACACAGAAATTTTAATAACCTAGTCTAACATTATAAGTATTTGAATTTAAGAGATGAACATTTTTCTAAGGTAGGACAGAAAGCTTAAAGGATAGTAAGTAAATACTTAGAATGTTCCCATGAATCTTTCTCTGGAGGACACCCTTAAATAATAAACACCACTTGTATTCTTTTAGTAGCGGGAGTAAAAATATAAGTAATTGATCTAGACCAGTGATTTTTTTTTTTTCTTCTGAGACAGAGTTTCCCTTGGTAGAGTGCCATAGAGTGCTATGGTGTCATAGCTCACAGCAACCTCAAATGTTTGGGTTCAAGTGATCTTCTTGTCTCAGCCTCACAAGTAGCTATGACTACAGGTGCCTTCCACAACAACTGGCTATTTTTGTTGTTGTTGTTGCAGTTATCATTGTTATTTAGCAGGCCTGGGCCAGTTTAGAACCCACCAGCCTAGATGTGTATGTAACCACTGTGCCCCTTGCACAGACTTTTAGAAAAAACATACAAGTCGGGTGGTACCTGTGGCTCAGTGAGTAGGACGCTGGCCCCATATGCCAAGGGTGGCAGGTTCGAACCCTGCCCCAGCCAAACTGCAACAAAAAAATAGCGGGGCATTGTGGCGGGCACCTGTGGTCCCAGCTACTCAGGAGGCTAAGGCAAAAGAATCACCTAAGCCCAAGAGCTAGAGGTTGCTGAGAGCTGTGACGCCACAGGGACACAGGACAATAAAGTGAGACTCTGTCTCAAAAAAAAAAAAAAAAACCAAAAACATACAAGTTAAAGATTGCCAGTAAGGGCACAGAAGGAAATGAGGAGCACAGTAGAGAAAACTTATGTAGGCTTAGAGAATACTTAAATTTTCATAAATAGACTGCTGGTAGAAGTACAGACATCAAAACACTGCTGATAAGAACTCAAAAATGGGAAACATGGTACTAGAAACTGGAGGAAAAGAAATTATTGTTTTTTGGGGAAAGGAAGCTTAGCCGAATTGTGTCCTGTAGTTTATATGGAAAAAGTACTTACAAGCATGAATTTGGATTTTTTTCGGGTTGATGAGATTTAAGAGCAAAGTATGGAACATTCAGCTTACTTTCTTCTTGCTTCTTATAATAAAATATGAGAAGAAACAGATGGATTGAAGGAGGAACTTTTTAGTAAGAACGAGCCAGGACTTGATGATTTGGGGATGTTTTTCACTATCTAGATTGTGGAAGTCTCTAGGAGGTTTGCTGTAAGAAAAGCATGCTCTAGAGAAAACCAAAGGTTTTGCTGGACAGCCCTGTGTTAGTGCCTTAGAAGGCTCAAAAGATCACATTATTCAGTCACACTTAGGGTTCTGTGAGATCGGGCCTAGGACTCTGTTCAGTGGGCACTTACTCTGAGCAGGTTTTGTCAAAAGGTCACAGTATTCAGTCACACAGAGGCTCCACCTGTTTGGGTTTCACACATAGATCCTGACTTCCTTTTGTGCACTTTATTTACCCTGAAATTAATTTTTAAGAATTCTTGCTGAGGCTCCACTTGGTGGCTCACACCTGTAATCTAGCACTCTGGGAGGCCAAGGCAGGTGGATTGCCTGAGCTCAAAGGTTTGAGACCAGTCTGAGCCAGAGCGAGACCTCTAAAAGATCTGTAAAACTAGCCAGGCCTTGTGTCAGGCACCTGTAGTCCCAGCTACTTGGCAGGCTGAGGCAAGAGAATCGCTTGAGTCCAGGAGTTTGAGGTTGCTGTGAGCTGTGATGTCATAGCGCTCTACTGAGGGTGACAAAGTGAGACTCTATCTCAAAGAAAAAAGAACTCTTGCCATGATGTACTAGTCGGCTTTATTCTTCTGGCTCCACTGGGTCTTCATTTCCTACTGAGTGGGAGGTTGGCCTGTGGCCATTGCCACTGCAATGCAGTGGGCCCTCTGATTCTGCAGTGATGCAGGTGAGAGTTGACCGCTACGGCTACAGGTTTGGGGGAGAGTGCTGAGTCTCTGGCTTCCTTGGCATCCGGTGCAGGTTATATGGAGAGTTAGAAGAAAACTTAGGTCACTCACTGTGCTGTTTGCTTATCAGTTACGAGGTCTGCAGTCAGTTTGCCTTTTTCTTTACATAAAGTAACTGTCAGTTATTTTATGATTATTCATTGGATTATTTCTAGTAATCATGTTAATTATTATTTGGGGGTGGTTGGGGAAAAGTAGCTTAGTTTTATTACCAAAGAAACATGATGGGTGGTTCTGGCCTGGATTGATGTTCAAAGTGAGAGTAGGAGAGGATATTAATGATTTTTTTTCTCATCTCTGGTGGTCCTCAACATTTAGGGGCTTTATAATTGTTAGGGGTGTTCCTACTGTGGGCTGAGAAAGAATTCTCAACTCAGATTAAGTTAAGTTTTGAACCAAAAAGTTTATTTAATGTATTTTATGTTACTTTCTAAAGGAGACAAGGGCTTAGCATTAAAGAAAGAAGTGAGGGCTCGGTGCTTGCAGCTCAGCGACTAGGACACCCGACATACACCAGAGCTGGTGGGTTCGAATCCAGCCTAGGCCTGCCAGGCAACAATGACAATTACAACTACAACATAGCCAGGCCTTGTGGTGGGCTTCTGTAGTCCCAGCCACTTGGGGGCTGAGGCAAGAGAATCGCTTGAGCCCAGGAGTTTGAGGTTGCTGTGAGCTGTGACGTAATGGCACTCTATCCAGGGTGACAGCTTGAGACTGTGTCTCAAAAACAAATAAATAGGCTCGACGCCTGTGGCTCAAGGGCTAAGGCGCCAGCCACGTACACCTGACCTGATGGGTTCAAATCCAGCCCAGACCCACCAAACAACAATGATGGCTACAACCAAAAAAAATGGCCAGGTGTTGTGGCAGGTGCCTGCAGTCCCAGCTACTTGGGAGGCAGAGGCAAGAGACTCACTTGAGCCCAGGAATTGGAGGTTGCTGTGAGCTGTGATGCCACAGCACTCTATCCAGGGTGACAGCTTGAAGCTTTGTCTCAAAAAAAAATAATAAATAAATAAATGAAAGAAAGGGAAAGGGAAGCCCAGAGGACAAGTTGCTTGGGCTTTTTTTTGAATTTTAAAGAGTGGGTAAGTTATTGCAAAATGATAACAGAAGGTAGTGGTGTTCCAGAGCAGTTGTTTTCTGTTAGTCTGGTCTTTTTTTTTTTTTTTTTTTTTGTAGAGACAGAGTCTCACTTTATCGCCCTGGGTAGAGTGCCGTGGCATCACACTGCACACAGCAACCTCCAGCTCTTGGGCTTAAGCGATTCTCTTGCCTCAGCCTCCCGAGTAGCTGGGACTACAGGCGCCCGCCACAGCGCCCGGCTATTTTTGGTTTTGCAGTTTGGCGGAGGCCGGGCTTGAACCCGCCACCTTCAGTATATGGGACCGGCGCCCTACTCACTGAGCCACGGGAGCCGCCCCCAAATTTTTTTTTTTAAATAGCTGGGTGGGGCGGTACCTGTAGCTCATCGAGTAGGGCGCTGGCCCCATATACTGAAGTTGGAGGGTTCAAATCCAGCCTCACCTGAACTGCAAAACAGAAAAATAGCCGGGCATTGTGGCAGGCACTTGTAGTCCCAGCTACTAGGGAGGCTGAGGCAAGAGAATCGCCTAAGCCCAGGAGTTGGAGGTTGCTGTGAGCTGTGTGATGCCACGGCACTCTACCAAGGGTGAAAAAGTGAGACTCTGTCTCTACAAAAAAAAAATAATAATAAATAAATAATAAAAATAAAAATAGCTGGGCGTTGTGGCAGGTGCCTATATTCCCAGCTACTTTGGAGGCTAAGACAAGAGAATCACTTTTTTTCTTTTAGAGACAGAGTCTCACTTTGTTGCCCTCAGTAGAGTCCTATGCGTCACAGCTCACAGCAACTCCTGGGTTTAGGCGAGTCTCTTGCCTCAGCCTCTGGAGTAGCTGGGACTACATGTACCCACCACAACGCCCAGCTATTTTTTTGTTGTGGTTTGGCCGGGGCTGGGTTCAAACCCTCCACCCTCAGTAGGCCAGTGCCCTACTCACTGAGCCATAGGCGCCGCCAGCAAGAGAATTGCCTAAGTCCAAGAGTTTGAGGTTGCTGTGAACTGTGACGCCATGGCACTCTATTGAGGATGACATTGTGAGACTCTGTCTCAAAAATAATAATAATAATAATAATAATGAGCTCCTTAACTGGCTCTGGGGTGCTGTAAGAGAGAAAGACAGAGAGAGGCCCTTGGAAGCTGGGAGAGTGCTCCCAACAATCCTTATCTCAAAAGGAATTTAACCATAGCTGCTTCACAGAATAAAGCTGAGAATTACAATAAATGTCTTTCTCCCAGGTTGCTTTCCAATGAGCTCTTCAGGAGCTCAGTCATTACTCTCAAGAACTAACATTTCACTTATTTATTTTTCAGAGACAGAGTCTCACTCTGGTGCCCTGGCTACAATGAGGTGTCATCACCATAGCTCACTGCACTTTCAAACTCCTGGTCTCAAGTGATCCTCCTGCCTCAGCCTCTAGAACTACAGGCATGCAACACCACGCCGTCTAATTTTTTGGGTTTTTTTTTTTTCTTTTCTGAGACAGAGCCTCAAGCTGTCACCCTGGATAGAAGTGCTGTGGCATCACAGCTCACAGCAACCTCCAATTCCTGGGCTCAAGCGAGTCTCTTGCCTCCGCCTCCCAAGTAGCTGGGACTACACGCACCCACCACAACGCCTGGCCATTTTTTGGTTGCAGCCGTGGTTGTTTGGCAGGCCCGGGCTGGATTCGAACCTGCCAGTTCAGGTGTACGTGGCTGGCTCCTTAGCCTGTTGAGCCACAGGTGCTGAGCCATTTTTTGGTATTTTTTGTAGATATGGGATCTTTCTGTATTACTCAGGTTGGTCTCAAACTCCTAGCCTCAAGCAGACCTCTCGCCTCGGACTCCCATATATTTCCTAATGTAAAGCTGAAGAAGCAGAGATTCAGAGTCCCGGGTCATGGGGTAAGGCCCGGCTCCATTCACAGCCTCCCAGCACGAGAACACACCCTTAAATTGCTAACAGCCGGCTACCGGTGGATCTGGTACTATTACTAGTACGGTTGTTTATTGTTTTTTTTTTTTAGAGACAGAGTCTCACTTTATCGCCCTGGGTAGAGTGCCGTGGCGTCACACTGCTCACAGCAACCTCCAGCTCTTGGGCTTAAGCGACTACAGGTGCCCGCCACAGCACCCGGCTATTTTTTTTGTTTTGCAGTTCGGCCGAGGCCGGGCTTGAACCCGCCACCTTCAGTATATGGGGCCGGCCCCCTACTCGCTGAGCCACAGGAGCCGCCCAAGTCTCCATCTTTTTAATGGCTGAATAGTATTCCATGGTATACATATACCACAGCTTGTAAGTCCATTCCTGGGTTGGTGGGATTTTAGGCTGTTTCCACATTTTGGCGATTGTAAATTGAGCTGCAATGAACAGCCTAGTGCAAGTGTCCTTATGGTAAAAGGATTTTTTTCTTTCTGGGTAGATATCCAGTAATGGGATTGCAGGATCAAATGGGAGGTCTAGCTTGAGTTCTGTGAGGGTTCTCCATACTTTCTTCCAAAAAGGTTGTATTAGTTTGCAGTCCCACCAGCAATGTAAAAGTGTTCCCATCTCTCCACATCCACGCCAGCATCTACAGTTTTGAGATTTTGTGATGTGGGCCATTCTTGCTGGGGTTAGATGATATCTCAGATGGTTTTGATTTGCATTTCTCTAATAATTAGGGATGAGGAGCATTTTTTCATATGTTTGTTAGCCATTCATCTGTCTTCTTTAGAGAAGGTTCTATTCATCTCTCTTGCCCATTGATAGATGGATTGTGGGCTTTTTTTTTTTTTTTTTGGTAGAGGCAGAGTCTCACTTTATTGCCTGGGTACAGTGCCATGGAATCACACAGCTCACAGCAACCTCCATTCCTGGGCATAGGCAATTCTCTTGCCTCAGCCTACTGAGTAGCTGGGACTACAGGTACCCGCCACAAGGCCTGGCTAAGATGGTGGGCTTTTTTCATGTAGAATAATTTGAGTTCTCTATAGATCCTAGTTACTAAACTTTGGTTTGATCCAAAATGTGCAAATATACTTTCCCATTGTGTAGATTGTCTATTTGCTTTGGTTGTTGTCTCTTTAGCTGAACAGAAGCTTTTCACTTTAATTAAGTCCCATTTGTTTATTTTTTTGGTTGTTGCAATTGCAATGGAAGTCTTCTTCATAAAGTCTTTCCCCAGGTTAATATGTTCAAGTGTTTTTCCTATGCTTTCTTGAGGATTTTCATCATTTCATGCCTTCAGTTTTGGTCTTTTATCCATCTTGAAACAATTTTTGTGAGTGGAGAAAGGTACAGATCCAGTTTCAGTCTTTTACATGTGGATATTCAGTTCTCCCAGCACCATTTATTGAATAGGAGGTTTTCCCTCCAGTGTATGTTCTCATTTGGTTTATCAAAGACTAGGCGGCTGTAAGATGTTAGTTTCATTTCCTGGTTTTCTTTTTCTTTCTTTTTTTAGATACAGAATGTCACTTTGTTGCCCTTGGTAGAGTGATATGTCATCACAGCTCACAGTAACCTCCAGGTCTTGGGATTAGGTCAGTGGTTCCCAACCTTCCTAGTGCTGTGACCTTTTAATACATTTCCTCATGTTGTGGTGACCCCCAACCATAAAATTATTTTTGTTGCTACTTCATGCATGCAAAAGTATGTGTTTTTCAAAAATATATTTTTTCCAATGATCTTATGCAACCTCTATGAAAGGGTCGTTCAACCCCCAAAGGGGTTGCGACTGCTGGTGATTCTCTTGTCTCAAACTCCCAAGTAGCTGGGACTACAGGCGTCTACCACAATGTCTGGCTATTTTTTTGTTGCAGTTTGGCCGGGACCAGGTTTAAACCTGCCACCATCAATATATGGGGCCAGTGCCCTACTCACTGAGCCACAGGTGCTGTCCCATTTCCTGTTTTTCTATTCGATTCCAAATGTCTATGTGTCTATTTTTGTGCCAGTACCATGCTGTTTTGACCACCTTGGACTTGTAATACAGCCTCAGGTCTGGTAAGCTGATATCCCCAGCTTTGTTTTTATTACTGAGAATGGCCTAAGCTATACGGTTCCATTTTGTATGGTTCCATACAAAATGAAGAATTATTTTTTCCAAGTCTTGAAAGTATTATGTTGGATTTTTTTTTTTTTTTCTGAGACAGAGCCTCAAGCTGTCATCCTGGATAGAGTGCTGTGGCATTACATCTCACAGCAACCTCCAATTCCTGGGCTTAAGTGAGTCTCTTGCCTCCGCCTCCCAAGTAGGTGGGATTACAGGCGCCCACCACAACGCTGACCATTTTTGGTTGCAGCCGTCATTGTTGTTTGGTGGGTCGGGCTGGATTCGAACCCACCAGCTCTGGTGTACATGGTTGGCGCCTTAACCTGTTGAGCCTCAGGCACCAAGCCCGATGTTGGTATTTTAATAGGGATGGCATTGAATCTGTAGATTGCTTTGGGAAGTATAGACATTTTAACAATGTTGATTCTTCCTAGCCATGAGCATAGTGTGTTCTTCCGTTTGTTAATATCCTCTGCTACTTCTTTTCTTAGGGCTTCATAATTTTCTTTACAGAGCTCTTTCACCTCTTTTGTTAGGTATATTCCTAGGTATTTCATTTTCTTTGCAGCTATGGTGAAGGGGGTTGTATCCGTAATTTGCCTCTCATTTTGGCTGCTATTAGCATATACAAAGGCTACTGACTTGTGGACATTGATTTTATATCCTGAGACATTATTGTACTTTTTTTTTTTTTTTTTTTGCAGTTTTTGGCTGGGGCTGGGTTTGAACCTGTCACCTCTAGTATATGGGGCTGGCACTCTACTCACTGAGCCACAGGCGCCCCCTGACATTACTGTATTCTTTGATGATTTCCAGGAGTCTTGTGGTTGAGTTTTTGGGGTTGTCTAAGTATAAGATCATATTGTCAGGAAAACTATTTCCTCCTGGATTAGTCTAGGGAGAGGGTGTGATTCCAAACATTGATCCATTTCCTTCACATTGTCAAATTTCTGGGCATAGTGTCTTGTAGTATTCAGAGATAATCTCTTGTATCTCTGTTGCATCTGTTTTTATTTCCCCTTTATCTTTTCTGAGAGATTTTACTTTTCTATTTCTAGTTAGTCTGGCCAAAGGTTTATCTATTTTATTTACTTTTTCAAAAAAACAATTCCTTATTTCATTAATTTTCTTTTTCTTTTCTTTTTGAGACAGAGCCTCAAGCTGTCACCCTGAATAGAGTGCTGTGGCATCACAGCTCACAGCAACCTCCAACTCCTGGGCTCAAGCGAGTCTCTTGCCTCTGCCTCCCAAGTAGCTGGGACTACAGGAGCCCACCACAACGCCTGGCCATTTTTGGTTGCAGCCGTCATTGTTGTTTGGCGGGCCCAGGGCTGGATTTGAACCCACCAGCTCAGGTGTACGTGGCTGATGCCTTAGCCTATTGAGCCACAGGCACCGAGTCTCATTAATTTTCTTTAAAGAAATTTTTTTTTTCATTTTTTGCAGTTTTTGGCCGGGCTGGGTTTGAACCTGCCACCTTGGTATATGGGGCCAGTGCCCTACTCCTTTGAGCCACAGGCGCTGCCCTAAAATTTTTTCTTTTTGTAGAGACAGAGTTTCACTTTATTGCCCATGGTAAAGTGCTCTGGCATCACAGCTCACAGCAACCTCCAACTCCTGAGCTTAGGTGATTCACTTGCCTCAGCCTCCCAAGTAGCTGGGACTACAGGTACCCGCCACAAAGCCGGGCTATTTTTTTGTTGCAGTTTGGCCAGGGCTGGGTTTGAACTGCCACCCTTGGTATATGTGGACCGCGCTCTGCCCACTGAGCCACAGGTGCCACCCCTAAAAAAAATTTTTTTTTTGAGACATGGTCTCACTATGTTGCCATCAGTAGAGTGCCATTATGTCATGGCTCACAGCAGCTTCAAACTCATGGGCTTAATCAATTTTCTTGCTTCAGCCTCACAAGTAGCTGGGACTACAGGCCCCTGCCACAACACCTGGCTATTTTTTGATGCAGTTGTCATTGTTGTTTAGCTGGCCCGGGCTGGGTTCACACATGCCAGCCTTGGTGCATGTTGCTGGTGCCCTACCCACTGAGCTGTGGGTGCCACCCTAATTTTCTGAATGATTCTTTTGTTTTCAATTTCATTAATCTCTGATTTAATTTTGGATATTTCTTTTCTTTTGCTGTGTTTGGGCTTAGAATGTTCTTTTTCCAATTACATAAGAGGGCTTGTGAGTTTGTTTATAAGGTCTCTTTTGGTTTTTTTGGATGTAGGATCAAAAGTGGTAAATTTTCCTCTCAGGACTGCTTTTGCTGTATCCCACAGGTTTAGGTAGCTTGTGTCTTCTTTGTTGTTATGCTCAAGGAAGTTAATGGATTTTCTTTTATTTCTTCCTGCACCCAACTGTCATTCAGCATAAGGTTGTTTAATTTTCATGCCTTTGTGTGGGGTTGAACATTTTTGTTGGAGTTGAGTTCCACCTTTAATGTCTTGTGGTCTGAGAAGATGCAAGGTAAAATTTCAATTATTTTGATTTTATTGACATGTGTTTTGTGTCCTAGGATGTGATCAATTTGGGAGAATGTTCCATGGGCTTATGAGAAGAATGTTTATTCTTTATCTTTGGGATGGAGTGTTCTATATATGTCTGTCAAGCACAGTTGTTTTAGGATCTCATTTAAGTTCCTTGTATCTGGCTTGGCGCCTGTGGCTCAGCGGGCTGAGGCACCATCCACGTACACCTGAGCTGGCAGGTTCGAATCCAGCCCGGGCCCACCAAACAACAATGACAGCTACAACCAAAAAATGTCCGGGCATTGTGGTGGGTGCCTGTAGTCCCAGCTGCTTGGGAGGTAGAGGCAAGAGGCTTGCCTGAGCCCAGGAATTGGAGGTTGCTGTGAGCTGTGATGCTACAGCACTCTATCCAGGGTGACAGCTTGAGGCTCTGCCCCAAAAAGAAAAGTTCCTTGTATCTTTGTTTAATTTCTGTTTAGAGGATATGTCCAGCTGTGTAAGAGGAGTTCTAAAGTAGCCTGTTATTATGATATTATAGGATACCATACTGCTCAGACTGAGTAAAGTCTGTTTCAAGAATCTGGGAGCATTTAAATTGGGTGCATAAATATTTAGAATCGAAACTTCTTCTTGTTGTATTTTTCCCTTGACCAATATAAAGTGACCAACTTTGTCTTTTTTGACTTTATTTGCTTTAAATCTACAGGTATCTGAAAATAAGATTGCAACTCCTCTTTTCTTCTGAATTCCATTTGCCTGAAAAATTGTCTTCCAACCCTTAACTCAGAGTTTTAATTTGTCTTTTGAAGCTAGGTGTGTTTCTTACAGACAACAAATGGATGACTTGTGTTTTTAAATCCAGTCAGCTAATCTATGCTTCTTCAATGGGGAATTCAAGCCATTAACATTTATTGAGTTAAATAATGAGTTAAATTGTGTTAAATAATGAGTTAAATATTGAGTTAAATTGATAATTGTGATAGTGTTCTAGTCATCTTATTTTGTGGAAAGTCCAATGCTTAGTTTTATCTTTTGCATCATTGTGGAAGTTAGGTTCTGTCCTTTAATTTCTGGGTGCTTACTTTGTTGGTGGGCCATTGTGATGGTTAGTGTGTAGAAGAGGTTGAAGTATTTCCTATAGAGCTAGTCTTATTATGGCAAATTTCCTTAATATTTGCATATCAGTAAAAGATTTGATTTCTCCATCAATTTTAAAGCTTAGCTTAGCAGGATATAGAATTATGACCTGGTAATTATTTTGTTTAAGTAGATTAAAGGTAAATGACCATTGTCTTCTGGCTTGAAAAGTTTCATTAGGGAAGTCTGCAGTCATCCTGATGGATTTGCACCTGTAGGTCAATTGGTGCTTACTCCTGGCAGCTTGCAGAATCTTTTCTTTTGTTTTGACTTTGGGCAGGTTCATCTCAATGTGTCTTAGAGAAGCTCTATTTGAGTTGAGGCAACCTGGGGTCTGATATCCCTCTGAAAGGAGTGTGTGGGAATATTTGTTGATATTTGGGAAATTTCCATTTATGATATTCTCTAGTATGGCTTCCATTCCTCAGGGGCATTCTTCTTTCCCTTCTGGGATACATGTAACTCCTATGTTTGAATGCTTCATAAAGTCCCATAATTCTATCAGTGAATGTTCTGCTTTCTCTCTTTTTTTCTGCCTCTTTCACTATCTGAGTTATCTCAGAAGCTTTGTTCTCTACTTCTGAGATTCTTTCTTCTGCATGGTCTAATCTTTAATTGAGACTTTCTACTGCATCTTTAAATTCCCTAATTGACTGCTTCAATTCCTTCAGCTCTGCTCTATCCTTTCTATATTCTTCATATTGTTCATTTCTTATTTGATTCTGTTTTTGGATTTCCTTTTGATTATTTTCCATTTTCTCAGCAATTTCCTTCATTGTTTTCATCACCTTTATTTTATATTTATTTATTTATTTATTGAGACAGAGTCTCACTATTTCACCCTCAGTAGAGTGCTGTGGTACCACAGCTTACAGTAACCTCAAACTCTTGGGCTAAGTGATTCTCTTGCCTCAGCCTCCCAAGTAGCTGGGATTACAGGCATCCACCAGAACACCCAGCTATTTTTTTGGTTGTAGTTGTTATTGTTGTTTGGCAGGCCTGGGCTGGGTTCAAATCCACCAGCTCTAGTGTATATGGCTGGTGTCATAGCCACTGAGCTACAGGTGCCGAGCTATCACCTGTATTTTAAATTCCCCTTCAGTAATTTCTAATATTTCTTTATAGGTGGAATCCTCTGCAGTAACTACCTTATGTGGTTTTTCATGTTGCCAGGATTTTTCTGCTATTTCTTCCACACAAGTGTTTTCTTTTATCTATTTTCTTGCCCTAATTTTCCTTATACGTCCTTTTGCTTTTTAAGTTATCGTGCCTCTGACCTAAGGTTTTGATGAGTCCTTTTGGTACAAGACTAAAAGGATGCGAAGATTAAAGAATAAGAAGGGAAAAAATATTTTTAAAAAGTAAAAAGAGAAAGGAGAGGGGGTGAGTAAAAGGGAATATTGACAAAAATAAGAGAGGCACTGAAAGAGGGAGAGAGGAGTAATAAAGGTGTACAGTAGGGTACTTTGACCCACACCTTAAAACCCCCCAACCTAGGCTCCATGCCTGTGGCTCAAGTGGCTAAGGCGCCAGCCACATACACCTGAGCTGGCGGGTTCAAATCCAGCCTGGGCCCGCCAAACAACAATGATGGCTGCAACAAAAAATAGCCAGGTGTTGTGGCAGGTGCCTGTAATCCCAGCTACTTGGGAAGCAGAGGCAGGAGAATCGCTTGAGCCCAGGAGCTGGAGGTTGCTGTGAGCTGTGATGCCAGGGCACTCTACCCAGGGCAATAGCTTGAAGCTCTGTCTCAAAAAAACAAAAACAAACAAACAAAAACCCCAACCTCTGGGGGTGCTGGGTTGGATGGTTCCCTTGAGGTCAGCAGCTCTTTGTCATCCTGAGAAGACACAGTACCTCACCTCCACAAAATAGAGAGGTAAAACAACAATACTATAAATCAAATCAAAACAAATAAACAGTAAACCTTACAGGATAAGATTGGCAAAAAACAAAAACAAAAACAAATAACAGGGGCAGAAACACTAACAAAAATGAAGTTCTTATTATTAAAGAAGGCAACAATGGAAAATTATATTTACACTAGAAAAATGAAAAAGGAAAAAAAGAAAAATCTAGGGGAAAAAAGCTGAAATAAAAAGAAAAGAATAAAATCCAAAACAAAGCAATATATATATCTTGCTGAACATTGTCTGGGCAACAGATGATCTTCTGGAGTATCAGATGCTTATCATGATGCTGATACAACTGTATAAGATGGAGAGTGGAGGCCTCTGCTGACTTTTTTGCCCTCAAAGCCCGCAGGGTTTAGAGCCTGAATCTCTCCTCAGTCTGCTTAAAAGACACTTTAAACCGTTATACTTGGTTAAGCAGAGGCTTTCCCAGGATAGCATGTGTCTCTGGGATCTCTCCTAAAATGGCTGCCCACTTATCAGGTGTGCCAAAACTGGCCTCAGTCTATGGCCCTGAGGGCCAAGGCTGTACAGCAGCTCTCCTATTGCCAAACACTGAAAGCTTCACTCTTCCCCTCAGTCTCAGTCCCAGCCTTTGGCACTGTTCACAGTCACTAGATCACTCACCCAAGTTCTCCCCGCTCAGGCCTCACTCTGCAACCCAGAGGACATAGCTTAGAGGGCAGGTCTCTGACAGTGGCTGTGCATGGCTCACAGCCAAACAATGATAACTCCATTCTGGCCCAGTGGCTCAATCCCGGACCCAATGCTTAAAGTCACCTGCAATCTCACCCAAATTCTCCCAAGGTAATTCAATTGAGTGCCCAATTCCAAAAAACCAAAACAACCCACAGGGAAGGGCTTCCCTGTCTGTAATCACTGTGTTATAGGTACAGCTGTGGCAGCTGCCATGGCCTCAGACCAAATGAACACAACCACTTGCCACTTCTCCACTGCTTTTGTCCTCCTTCTGGGGTCCAGAAGTCTCTTGTTATCTCCCTGGATATAAGCCACTCTTGTCACTACAAGCCAGAGGTGCCTGGAGTCATCTCTCCTCAATCTCACAGTGCCTGGCTGCAAAGAAGCTGTTACTTGACTGTCATCTTGCTCTGATCCACCTATGCCTATATTCTTAAGTGTTCTAATTAGAAAGGGATGCTGTTCACAAGCATGAAGAAGCATGAATCCCATGTACTCAGTTTTGATATGAGGACAATTAATGGCAATTAATGACATGGTAGGGGTGGGGGAAGGGGAAAGGAGAGAGGGAAAGAATGAGGGAGGGATGGGGGAAGGAAGAGCAGAGAGAGGGAAGGAGTGAGGGGGGTGGGGTCTTGGTGTGTGCCACACCTTTTGGGGGCAAAACATGATTATAAGAGGGACTTTATCTAACAAATGCAATCAGTGTAACCTGGTTTCTTGTACCTTCAATGAATCCCCAACAACAACAAAAAAACAAAAAGAAAAAAAAAAAAGAACTCTTGGATAAGTATACCTAAAAATGGAATTGCTAGGTCATGCAATAGGTATATGAGTAAATTCATTAGAAACTATGAAAGTTTTTTATCCATGTGTCTGTACCATTTTATGTTTCTACCAGAAAAAGTTACTCCATCACCTTACTGACAATGGTATAATTAGTCTTCTTAATTTTAGCCACTCTGGTGAATGTACTGTATTTTTAAAATCTAGTGTAATTTTCTATTATTTTAATATATGTTTTATACATATTATATTTATATCATTTAAACACAAAACAACAGCAAAGATCATAATCTAATAATCTTCTGACCATATGCACAATAGCTCACTATATGCAACTTTTTTTATTTCAGAATATTAGGGGGTATACTAATATGAAATCAATATACAAACAAATACATGCTCCAAAGAACAATAAAACACAAATACAGTCTAGTACAGGGTAGAGGGAGACCAGAGAGGGGAGGGGTAAGAGGGGAGAATGATTGGCAGAAGGAGGGAGGGCATGAGGTGAGATCTCACCTAATGTATATTGTGAGGATGTAAAGTACGCCCCCTAGGTGAGAGGGTCTTTTACAAATGGTACTTTACCTTGGAAATGAGAACAATGTAAACTAAAAATTTGTACCCTCATATTAACTTGAAATAAAAAATAAATTAAAAAATAAAAAGGGATGCTAAATGCTTTTTCTGCATCTATTGAGAGGATCATAATTTTTTTTTTTTTGAGACAGAGTCTCAACCTGTTGCCCTGGATAGAGTGCTGTGGCATCATAGCTCACAGCAACCTCCAAATCTTGGGCTCAAGCAATTCTCTTGCCTCAGTTTTTCTATTTTTAGTAGACATGGGTTCTTGCTTTGACTCAGGCTGGTCTCAAACCACTGAGCTCAAGCAGTCCACCTACCTCAACCTCACAGAGTGCTAGGATTACAGGTGTGAGCCACTGCGCCTGGCCTATTGAGAGGATCATATGGTCTTTGTTTTTGCTTCTGTTGATATGATGAATTACATTTATGGACTTGTGTATTTTTTCCTTTTTGAGACAGAGTCTCACTATGTTGCCCTTGGTAGAATGCCATGGTGTCACAGCTCACAGCCACCTCAAACTTGGGCTTAAGCAATTCTCTTGCCTTAGGCTTCCGAGTAGTTGGGACTACAGGCGCCCACCACAATGCCAGGCTGTTTTGTGGTTGTGGTTGTCATTGTTGTTTGGCAGGCCTGGGTTGGGTTTGAACCCTTCAGGCCTGGTATATGTGGCTGGTGCTGTAGCCGCTGGGCTACAGGCACTGAACCTGGACTTGTGTTTGTTAAACCAGCCTTGCATCCCTGGGATGAAACCTACTTGATTGTGATGAATGAGTTTTTTTTGTCTGGGGCAAGGTTTGAACCCGCCACCTCCAGTATATAGGGCCGGTGCCCTACTCTTTTGAGCCACAGGCGTCACCATGAATGATTTTTTAAAATGTTTAGCTGTAGTCTATTGGCTAGGATTTTATTGAGAATTTTTGCATCTATATTCATTATTGAAATTGGTCTGAAGTTCTCCTTTTTAGCTTGGTCTTTTCCTGGTTTTGGTATCAGGGTGATATCTGCTTCATAGAACACTGGGGAAGATTCCTTTCTTCTCAATTTTTTGGAATAAAATTTTTTTCAAAACCCTTCCTTCCCTCCCTTTTCTTTGACAGAGTCTCATTCTGTTGCCTCAGGTTGGAGTTCCATAGTGTTAGTCTAGCTTATAGTAATCTCGATTCCTGGGTTCAAGCAATCCTCCTACCTCAGCCTCCCATGTAGCTGGGACTACAGGCGCCTGCCACAATATCAGCTTGGTTTTTTGGTTGTTTAGTAGAGAATTGCTCAGATTGGTCTCCAACTCCTGAACTCAAGCAATGTACCCACCATGGCCTCCCAGAGTGCTAGGATTACAAGTGGGAGTCACATCATCCAGGCTTTTCTTTTATTTTTTCTTTCCTAACCAATTGGATTCCCCTCTCCTCCCTGCTACAAGTTTTACTTTGAAAACTTTCAAATTTGCAGTAAAGTTGAATGAATACACTGACCTGTATATCCTTGACCTGGATCCATCAATATTAATCTTTTGTCACATTTCCCTCCCTCCCACTTTATGACAGTTTCATCCTTAAATACTTTGGTATGTACCTCCTAGGAATACTACTTGACCACAATATTGCTATTCCACCTAGAAAAATTACAAATAGAAATAGTTTAGTAATACTATCTAATGTTGGGCAGCTTATTTAATCCCAGGTCCAATCAAATGCATATATTACATCACTACCTTGTTGTTAATGTTACCACAGATTGTTTTATTGTTTTGAAAAAGGGTCTTGCTCTGTTCTGGTATAGTGGCAAAATCATAACTCACTCTAACCCAGAATTTCTGGCCTCAAATGATATTCCTGCCGCAGCCTCCTAACTACCTGGGACTATAGGTATGCACCACCACACCTGGATAATTTAAATTTTTTTGTGGAACCAGGACCTCATTATGTTGCCCTGGCTGCTTGTGAACCTCCTGGCCTCAAGAGATCTTGCTATTTTGGCCTCCCAAAGTGCTGGGATTGCAGGTGAGAGCCAAGATAGCTGGCCTTAAAAGGCTCTTTTTTATTTTTATTTTTTTGAGACAGAGACTCACTCTGACACCTGGGGTTGAGTACTATGATGTCATCATATCTCAGAGCAACCTTAGTCTCCTGGGCTCAAGCAATCCTCTTGTCTCAGCCTCCCTAGTAGATGGAATTACAGGCCCCCACCACAATGCCTAGCTAGTTTTTCTATTTTTAGTAGAGATGGGGGCTCCCTCTTACTCAGGCTTGTCTCCAACTCTTGAGCTCAAGAAATCTGTACACATTGGCCTCCCAGAGTGCTAGGATTACAGGCATGAGCCACCATACCTGCACCTGGTGCCATAGGCTGTTTTTATCTAGAATAATAACCCCTTTGTTTTTGTCCAGGACCCTGATACTTTTGAGAATCCATATGAATTTCTTGCTAAAGCTCTCACATTATGGATCTCACTGCTATTTTTCATGGTTGTTTTTTATTTTTTATTTATTTATTTATTTTTTTTGTAGAGACAGAGTCTCACTTTATCACCCTTGGTAGAGTGCCGTGGCGTCACACTGCTCACAGCAACCTCCAGCTCTTGGGCTCAAGCGATTCTCTTGCCTCAGCCTCCCGAGTAGCTGGGACTACAGGC
>CAUYON010064194.1:0-29815 GCA_963573935.1 Arctocebus calabarensis | reverse complement strand
TGTACAGAGATAGAGAGTAAAACAGTGGTTACCAGAAGTGATGTCAGTGGTCAAAGGAGAGAAAATGGAAAGATTTAGGCCAAAACAAACAAATAAACAAACAAACAAACATAGAGATCTATGCTTAATAAACTTGCAGTGCATTTGGGACTCAAGTTAAATATATAGATTTTTACATCGTTCTTAAGAAAAAGTAACTATGTGAAATGATAATTTACTTCATTAAACAAGCATTTTACTATATATATATATATATATATATATCTTATAACATCATGTTTGAAAACTCAAATATGTACAATAAAGTGCATATAGACAAGTATACTTTAAACATGAAGAAACATGTAGGGTACGCATATAAGCATGGGGAATATATACTAAGAAAAATAACCAAAAGAGAGCTGGTGTGATGTAATTGAGATTAGAGAAAGCAGACTTTAACGTGACAAGAAATATACCATTTTACAATGATAAAGAATAAAATTCAGTAAACTATCTCAAATTTCTGTACATATGATGATATAGCTTTAAAATATACAAAGGGGTTTGGTACCTGTGGCTCAAAGGGCTAAGGCGACAGCCACGTACACCTGAGCTGGCTGGTTCGAATCCAGCCCCGCCCGCCAAACAACAATGACAGCTGCAACCAAAAAATGACCAGGCGTTGTGGTGGGCACCTGTGGTTCCAGCTACTTGGGAGGCAGAGGCAGGAGACTCGCTTGAGCCCAGGAATTGGAGGTTGCTGTGAGCTGTGATGTCACTGCACTCTATCCAGGGTGACAGCTTGAGGCTCTGTCTCAAAAAAAAAAAAAAAATTAAATAAAATATACCAAGGAAAATATGCTGTAAATGAAAAGAGAAATAGACAAAGGCCCATTCTTTTCAGTGCTTTTAATAGTTCTCTTTTAGAAATTATAAACCAGAAGACAAAAACCTAGTAAATATGTAAAAGACTTAAATAATATGGTAATCTAAATAGCCAAACTGACAAAATTAGAACTTTAAATAAGAGATGATAATGTTATTTCATCCCCCCCCATTTTTTACTAATATGATGAATTATGTTTACTGATCAGCAAAAATAAACAAGCTTTAGAAGATACACGTTCTTTTCATGCACATAGGTTATTTCCCAAAATTGATTGTATTTGGGGCCATAAGACAGGTCTCAATATTTTTTTCCTGTTGAAAGTTGAAATTATGCAGTGAATATTTTCTGATCACTGAAGAACTAGATTTCAATCACAGATATGTAACATAAAATTTCCAAATATTTGGAAATTAAATAACACATTTTTTAGATAAAGAGAAGATAAAAATATTGAAAGGAAAATCAGAAAATACTGTGGGTTGAAAGATAAAAGCATACTAAAACCAGACTCACAGCCAACTTTGAAGCCTCAAGAGCACATACTGGTAAATAAAGAAGATTGAACATGAAATGCATGAACATCAAAATCAAAAATGTAAAAAAAGTTCCACAAAAATTTAGGTAATTTAAAAACTAAAATCATAAAAATAGAAGCAGAGGTCAATCATAGATGATAGACTTTAAACAGATAAAATAAATGAGATCTAATTTGATCATTTGAAGAGAAAAATAAATTTGGTAAATTTATAGCAAGACTGATCAGCATTAAAAAGAGAGAAAACAGGCAGCACCCGTAGCTCAGTGAGTAGGGTGTCGGCCACATAAACGGAGGCTGGTGGGTTTGAACCCAGCCTGGGCCAGCTAAACAACAATGACAACTGCAACAAAAAATAGGCATTGTAGAGGAGACTTGTAGTCCCAGCTACTGGGGAGGCTGAAGCAAGAGCATCACTTATACCTGAGAGTTTGTGAACTGTGATGCCACAGCACTTTACCAAGGGTGACGTAGTGAGACTCTGTCTCAATAAAAAAAAAAAAGAGAAAAAACAAATTACAAGAATCTGGAATAAAAATTGACATCAGTACACATATTACACAGTAAAAAGATAATAAGAGGATAGGAATGGGAATAATTACATCCAATATTTGATGAACTTATCAGGATGGGTAAATTACCTGCAATGCACAAGTAACCAAGACAGTAATTAAAAAATGGACACAAATATATGTAGTCACATGTCTATTAATATTTTGAATGCATAATTTTATAACTTCCCAAAGTAAAATTTCAGGTGTGATGGGTTTAGAGGCAAGTATCATAATTTCAAACACATAAGGGAGACATAATATAAGTCTTTTTTACTAACATATCCAATGAAGAGGAAATGTCAACTTGTTCTATAAAACCAGAAAAGCCCTGTAATAAACTATGACAAAGACATCAGAAAAATACAAATTATAGGCACATACAATGTTAAAACTATATGTCAGCACCTTAAACATAACATTAGCAGAGAGGATAGAAACATTTTAATTATTTATGAGATAAAATTTATGATTTATTTTATTTCTTTGAAAACTGAACTGAAATAACATGTTTAACATACAAGACCACCAAAAAATTTCAAAATATCATAGGAGTACAACTCTTTTCGGTTACATGGATCACTGTGCAAGGCTTAGGTCAGGGATGAAAGTGTGCCCATTAGCTATCTGTGCACATTTGTAATTGCCAGTTAGTTACAGTTTAATAGAGAGTATACTTGGTGTTTTTCCATTTCTTGAGCTATTTCACTTAGGATAACGGTCACTAGTACCATCTAAATTGTTGCAAAAAACATTTATTCATCTTTTTTACAGCTGAATAGTAATCCATGGTATACATATACCATATTTTGTTAATCATTTCATGAATTGATAGGCACTTGGGTTGATTCTACCTCTTTGCAATTCTAAATTGTTCTGTAGTAGATAGACATTTGAGTGTACATAATCTTTTTGATAAAATGAATTATTCTTCTTTGGGTAAATACCCAGTAGTGGGATTGTTGGATCAGGAATGACAGGTCTACTTTTAGTTCTTCAAATAATCTTCCATGCCATTAAATTTTTTAAAAATCATTTTATTTTATTTTTTTAGGGATGGTGTCTCACTTTCTTGCCCAGGCTGGTTCACAGTGGCAAAATCATAGGTTATTGTAGCCTTTAACTCCTGAGCTCAAGCCATCCTCCTACTTCAGCCTTCCGAGTATTTGGGACTCTAGGCACATGCTACCATGCCCAGGCCACCACACCCACTGTAGAAACATTTTTAAAGTGAATACGTCATTGCAAAATTTGATTTATCCCAGTATCATAGGATTATTAATATTAAAACAAACAAATACATGAAAATAATATTGTTTTTCTTGGCATAAAGAAATAGTTTAAAATTTTAGGAAATCAATGTAATTCAACACACTAACATAATTAAGGTAAAAATTATAAATTTAGATTTAGGAAAAAATGTCTATCTGACATATTCCAACTCCTTTATTAATAAAGCTTTTACATAAAGTAGAAATAGAAGAGACCCCTCTGAATCTGACAAATGATAGATACCAAGACTCCTACAGCTAACATTATATTTAATGATGAAGTTTGGAACATTTTCCCCTAAGGTCTGAAATAAGACAAAGATATTCACTGCCATCAAGCTTGTTTGAACTTATACTGATGTTCTTAGCTAGTGCAATAAGGAAAAAAAAAGTGTGTGTGTGTATACACATATATATGTAGCTATGAAAGTATATCAAGTACATACATACAGGAAAAGTACAGCTGTCCATATTTGTAGCTGACATGATTGTGTACAACAAGCATTCCAAATAATACAAAAGCAATGAATAGAATTAATAACTGAATTTTAAAAATGTGTTCATACAGGGATTGACATCAACGTTCAATTGTGTATCTATGTGCTAATGAAACAGTTGGAAGATCAATTTAAAAATATTTATAATAGCCTCACATTGAGTGAATTATAAATAAATCTACAGTGAAAATTATAATACATTGCTAAAAAATTTAAAGAATATATAAATAATTTTGACACGTACCTGTCTTTTATTTCAAGAACCAATATTTTAGGATGAAAACGGTTCCCAAACTGACATAGATTTAACAAAATAATCAAAAGTTCATCATACATAGGAGAGAGTTCATAAACAGACTCACATGCATGCAGGCAATAGATTTTTGACCAAGAAATAAATTATGTTGTAAATTAAATTCTTTTGAACTTAATTCTTCTCTAAATCCATGCATTAGTTACAGATAAATCAAACATATGTGTCTAAGATGTAAAGTTTCTATAAAAATTGTTACCAAATATTTACATGGTATTGATATAATCAACATTTTGGGCAAAAAAAATAATCTTCATTACACATTCAAGGAAAAGAATGAGAAAGTAGACTTAAAAGTAAAATTTCCTGCACTAAAAAATATAACATTTAACAAATGAATAGGTATTTTACACACATTGGGAGAAAAATAATTCCTCTTTTCTCTTTTTAAATTGTATATTTACATAATAATTTAATTATATATAACATATTTAATATACATCCTGTTCTTTGTCCTATAAGTAGCAAAGAATAACTTTTTCTTATTGTTTAAATAACTTTTACAAATCAATAATAAAGTGTCATTCACCCAATTAACAAAGTAACAGAAGGCACAAATTGACCCTTTACAAGGGAAGCTGGATGAACAATACTGGCCACATTAGAAAGTGTCCATATTGCAATTTCTCTTTCACTATGATACTGTATATGATAAAGCTCAAAATGTGAAAAGCCCAAAGGCAGGCGATATTGTGGAAGAACTTGAACTCTCCTATATTGTTAGTCAGATTATAAATTAACATAACCAATTTGTATTTCTCAGCATTTTCTAACTTTTATGTCTGGGTACACCTAAATAAATATTGGCTTTAAAACAATTTGACTGGTATATATTTTTTGTTCCTTAAGTAGATAAATTAATAGATTAATATATAGAAAAATCAATAGATTATAAATTGAAATGCATGATGCCAAAATGTAGAAGATGACAGAGTAATTACAGTTGAAGTATTCAAGTCTGTTGGTATTGTTTAGAAGAGCTAAAAGTACATAGTGATATATTTTAAGAAATCAAGAATGCATGTTGTATTCTTTAGCATAAATAAAAGAACATTAAGGCATGTGTATCTAATAAAATAAAAAAAGAAATTCAATAGTAAAATATCATTAATAGAAAAAAACAAGAAAGGAGAAAACTAAAATACAAATATTACTGTAGTAGATTAAGGCACAGATATAGCAACAACTTCTGTAATGTGAAAGGATGAAATATTCCAAATAAGTAACAAAGACTTTCTGATTAAACAATGAAACAATGGTTGACTAAATACTGGTTTTAAGAGATAACTCTTAAATATAGAAACAAAGAGTATTTGAAAATAAAGTAATAGAAACTATGCAAACATTTGCCAAAAGAAAACTGGTACAGACAGATTAATATCAGACAAAGTAATCTTTAAGCTGAGATACATAAAATAAAAGTAATGAACAGAATTAATAACTGAATTTGGAAGTATCTACAGTTAGGGAGAGATTTTAATAAAATTAGGATTAATCTTAGAAAAATATATCAAAATCTTAAATGTATAGTTATACAAATATCTTGAAAATATATAAAGTAAAAGTTGACAGAATTAAAAGAAGAAATAGATAAACAGAAAGATACACGTGAGTAGAAGCTCTAAACAACTTAGAAAACTTGATTTCATTTACCTAAATAAAATACTACTCCTAACAACTATAGAATATTTATATGATGTATTCAAAAACATATTGATATTTACTAAATCGGCACTTTTCTAGTCATAAAGCAAATTACAATAGGTTGCATGATAGATGATAATTTGAAAATTAAAACAAAGTAAATTTTCTAGAAGATAATTTGAGAATTTTCATGATCTTGTAAATAAAGTGTTTTTGAAGGACACATGGAAATTATTAGGAAGATAAATAAAACAATTTAACATTGACATTAAAAACTAAGGTTAGTGTTGATCTGTAAGTCAAAGCTCCTTTTAAAATAATGTACACTATGTAATTTTATTTATCTTTTAAAAAGTATTCAGTGTTAGCATTTAAACCACCAAGCTATTTCTGTGCTATGTAAATCCCTTTCTTTCTTTCTGCTGACAGAGAATTTTCTACTGGAACTAAAGAAAGTTGTTTGCAACAAATCACATCCCATCATTGCCTCACATAGTCACAGCTAAGTACATTTCCTTTCCTTTTTTAATGGTCTATTGCATATAGAGAAAGAACAAAAATTTTGCCCAAGACGATAAACTACAAAATTTAGCTATAGTATTTATCTGCAAAGTGGAACTGTCATTCTGATCAATAACGAACAATGATGAACAAGTCCTTTATTCCTTCCTGTATGTCACTATATGAGTTTGTGTGGTACAAACAGACTATCCATTAAGCACAGTTTTATTAATAGCTCCTGCTCACATAAGGGTACTTCATTTATCAACTTCATTGACTGCCACAAAGTGCTTATGCCCCTGGCAAGGGGCAAAGAAATAGCAACTGCAAGGAAGTCACTTTAATAAAGAGGTCTACTTGAATCGGCCAACTTAGAAATGTTCCTAATTGTTTAGCTGAGGAACAGAATTGTGCACTTAAAAGTCTCAAAGTTTTTGTTCAAAATTTTAGTTCTGCATAAAATTATAATTCAATAGAAGTTTTTGAATAACCTAAGAATTTTGACACCAATATTTATCTGCATAATTAGAGAAGAGTGGAAAATTTGTTACACATAACTTAAAAAGAGTTCCTTTAAAAGTCTGGTCACGTCAAAGATCATTTCCTCCTGAGGAATCAGATCTGATTTTGATACAGGGTTCCCTACTCAGGGATGGACAGGGACACCTCCACACACCTCACCATTCTCTAAGCCTGGGTGAGCTCAGAAATAAGACCCCCGTCTCTAGGTATAAACAGGCAACCTTTTCTAGGCTGCACCTTCAGGGCTCTAGCAAGGTCATGAACAAAGCAGCCTGAAAAGTTCTGGTCAGTTCCTTCAGTATAGAACACAAATCCTAATTCCTTGCCTGAGGCAAAAACTCAGAGGGTGGTATTCCTGTGCTAACTTTAGAATTAGTTTAGGATTATTTTCTGGCCACAGACCTCCATCTAATTCCCACACACTTCCTCAAGATCTCCTGCCTGCAGGTTACGAAAAGCAACATTTAAAACCCCTGGACTGAAAACTCCAGGGCTTCTCATTTGGAGTCTCCCCCACTGCAGCCGGAGGTTCTGTTCCCATCTCCCCTTCACTCTCTTTTGCTCATTATGCTTATCGATCTTTTCCCCTGCCAATTAACTGTGTCTTGTTACTTTTCTGAGTTATCTGTGGTTTCATTTTCTGAACCCGAGACCAAGAACTTAAAGAGAACTTCCGGCAAAACTAAATCGCCTGTTTTGAAAACCATGTCGTACTGATACATACATTCCTAGGCATCACATGATAAATGAACATAAAACTCACATTAGTTCAGGGTAATTAGTGTATAAGTGATTTAATTTAGGGAAACATCTGTGTTACACAACACGTGTTTAAAATAAATTCACAATTTATTAATACAAACATTTGAATGAACCTTGGTATACCAATGCCATTAAATGGGAAACAATTTACCTTAGTGGTTGTAAAGAAATAAAATATATATATATTTAAATTAGGTTAGTCAATACTAATCTTAAGGTGAACACCTGTTCACATTTTTACCGCTTCATGATTAGTAGATTACACTAGATTTTGGTAAGAAAATGGCATACCCTTAGGTTTGTATCTTTCCACTTTTCATAAAAATAAAGAGAACCAACCAAAAAATAAATTACATGTTTAGTGAACACTCATGTATACCATGGTGTGCCAGGGAAAAGAAAATTCAAACCACCTCTGGCTGGGGGAACCCACCCAGGGACATCTCTATGGGGAACAGAGAAGCAGTGGTGGACTACAGGAGTCAGTGAAGAGGTCTGGAGCTGAAGAAAACCAACACAGAAGGCAAGCAGTTGGGAAGAGGCAGGGACTGGTCAGCCAACCCACCTAGAGGACTGGTGATGGGAAAAACTCTACAGTAGTTTTTTTTAATTGGGGCTAAACTGGCTCACTGGAGGGGCATTGGAAGCTTAAATAAACAAGTGGTTGGACTAGAACAGTGTACATAGGATGGGATTGAATACCTGGTAGGGTGGATTCCCCATTGACTTCGCTGCTAGCTGGGCACCTGCACTGTGGGAAGACCAAGTGGGAGAAATGGTCTGCAGGGTCCTAGTGCGTGGCCAGATCTGGTGCACCTGCTGAGCTTGAGCATCCACCCTAGTGGTGAGCTGAGCAGCCCCAGGAATTTTCACGGGACACTGTGTGATACGCCTCCTAAGGAATCTAGTAAGAGCTTTAGGACCTTAATCCCATGGGGACTGAATGTTGATGAAGCAACCAAGCTTTGATTGAGGGCAACTGAGGCAGGAAGACTAGACTCGATCTCTGCAACTAAGAGAGTGGCTTCAGGACCTAATTTCTCACACTAAAAAAGTATATGTTCTCTGTGTCCTAGCACGATAGTGCTACCTCATGTCCAGGCAATATATTGCATGCCCTCTCTCTGTGTCTCTCTGTGTGTGAATTTATACACATATATACATACATTTTGTTGGTTTGCTTCTGGTTGTTTGTTTGGTTGTATTTTTATTTTTTTCATTTTTACTTGCTTCAATAGAAAAGGCTCCTTCATATTTGTTATGGTTTTTAAGCTCTTTTATTATTTCTTTTTTATTTCTCTCTTTTGGCAAGAATTTTACAACTTTTCTCATCTTTCCCAAATAATTTTCTTATCCACCAGCTAAGATAACACCTTTTTGTATTCTCCATCTTATACAATTATACTTTTAATTTTTTTCATCTTTTTTTATTGTTTTCTTTTTCTTTGAGTGCTGAGGTGACACAACTTTGGTCTGCCTGGGGAGGTCATGGCATTGGTCTGGTTCAAGGAGGTCAAGAACTCATGGTATATGGTGCCTTTCTAGCTTTGACCTTTGGAAAGACAGTACTGGCAAACCCCCACTGCAACATATTGCTGAATATTTTTTCCTCTTTCTGTATTTGGCAGAAGTGACTGCCTTAAATTTTCCCAGGCGGGTAAGAAGTGCCTGACTTCAAAGGACCTGCCCACTCCAGCCTCTCAAATCCTAGACTTGTGGACCTGCCCATAGCACCTTGCTGAACAACACTATTTCTCCTGCTGCTCTCTTTCTGTTTTTCCCCCATTTTTATTCTTTTTCTCATCTTTCTCCTTTCTTCTTCTTCTTATTTTCTTACTTTTGGCCTTTTAACAAAAGCCACTTCAACACCTAAGCTCTGAGACAAAGTAATTTAAAGTGAAGGAGGTAGTGACAAGGAAAATGTAGGGTAAGAAGGTGAATAACAAGAAGAAACTACACATGAGGAGAAATTAACAAGCTGTGATATATGTAAACCATGAAATACTACTCAGCCATCAAAAAAGATGGGGACTTTATATCTTTTGTATTAACCTGGAAGGAAGTGGAACCTGGATGCTTAATAAAGCATCACAAGAATGGAGAAGTAAGAAACCAATAGTACTCAATTCTTATATGAGGATAATTAATGACTTAGTACATTGTAGGGGGTGGGGAAAGGGGAGGGCAGACAGAGGGAAGGAGGGAGGAGGATGGAGGGTCATGGTGTGTGACACAACTTTGGGGGGCAGGAAACAATTATAGAGGGATTTTATCTAACAAATGCAATCAGTGCAACCTGGTTCTTTGTACCTTTCATTAATCCCCAACAATAAAAACAAACAAAGAAACAACAACAAAAAAATAAAACAGAGCAACCCACCCAAGGGTCCTTAAGGCAGCCACCACAGAGGATTCCACCTAACAATAATGATAGAAATGTCAGAGAGGGAGTTGGAAATATGGGTGGTAAAGGCAGTAAAGGGAATTAATGAGAAACTGGAAAAACAGAACCAAAACATGGATAAAAGAGATGAAGAATATAGAAAGGATATGGTAGAGCTTAAGGAAATGAAAGAATCAATCAGAGAACATAAGGATGCAGTAGAAAGTACAAATAATAGATTAGACCATGGAGAATAAAGACTCTCAGAGCTAGAGACTCTCATGAGCTAACTCAAGAAGTTAAAAAGCAGAAAAAAAAAAAGAGAGAGAGAAAGCAGACTATTCACTGAGAGAATTATGGGACTTTATGAAGCATTCAATCATATAAATTATAGGGATCCCAGAATAGAAAGAGATACTTCCTAAAAGAATAGGGTGCCCTACTGGAGAATAACATAATGAAAAATTTCCCATGTTTCACTAAAATTCTGCAACAGTATTATTAGAGGGATATTGAAGCATAGGTCCTCCCAACACTAACAAAGCACCTCCAGGACACATTGTGCTTGTTGGCCCATAGAATAGTCTCCAAAATCAAAAGAATTAAAATTATACCTTGCATCTTCTCAGACCACAAGGCAATAAAGGCACATTTGTTGGAATTCCAACAAAAATGTTTATCCCCACACAAAGGGATAGAAATTAAGCAAACTTATGCTGAATGACAGTTGTATCAAGGAAGAGATAAAAGAGGAAATTATTGACTTCCTTGAACATAGCAACAACTAAGACACAAGTTACCAAAACTGATGGGACACTGCAAGAGCAGTCCTACAAGGGAAATTTATCACACTAGATGCCTACATCCAAAAAACAGACAACAGAACAACAATCTAATGAATCATCTTAAGGAATTAAAAAAGGAAAAACAATCTAATCCCAAACATAGCAAAAGAAAAGACATAACCACAATTAAATCAGAAATAAATGAAACTGAAAACAAAAGAATCATTCAGATAGTTAATGAAAGAAAAAGTTGACACTTTGAAAAGATAGATAAAATCAATAAAATATTGGCAAGATGAACTAAAAACAGAAAGGCAAAATCTTTAATAACCTCAATCATAAAGGAAAGGGGGGGAATAAAAACTGATACACAGAGATACAAGGGGTTATTTCTGACTACTATAAAAAACTCTATGCCCAGAAATTTGACATGTGGAGGAACTGGACCAATATGTGGAATAACACCATCTCCCTGTACTTAACCAGGAAAAAACGGATCTCTGGAACAGAACAATATCAAGTACTGAGATGGAAGAAACAATAACAATGCTTTCAACAACAACAAAAAAGCCTTAGATGAGATGGCTTCTCATCAAAATTCTGTCAAATCTTCAAAGAAGATCTTGTACTCTCGTACTACAGAAACTATTCCAAAAGATTGAGAAGGAAGAAATGTTATCGAACATGTTCTATGAAGCAAACATCACTCAGATGCCAAAACTGGGAAAAGAACCAACTAAAAGGATCACTACAGACTGATCTCACAAAGGAATACAGATGCAAAAATACTCAATAAAATATTAGCCAATAGATTATAGCTACACATTGAAAAAATTCTATGTCACAATCAACTAGGCTTCATCCCAGGGATACAAGGCTGGTTTCACATAAGCAAATCCAGAAATGTGATTCAACATATTAAAAAAAGCAAAAACAAAGATCATATGATCCTCTCAATAGGTGTAGAAAAACTATTTGATGAAATTCAGCATCCTTCCTTAACAAGAACACTTAAGAATAAATGCATAGGTTGCACTTTCCTAAAACTGAAGTCACCTATGACAAACTCACAGCAATTATCACACTGAGTGGAGTAAATCAGAAGACTTTTCTACTTAGAACTAGAACCAGACAAGGATGTCCCCTATCGCCACTAATTTCTGGAAGTTCTAGCCAATGCAATCACACATGAGAAGGATCTAAAGAACATCTAAATGGTGGCAAAGAAGGTTAAACTTTCACTCTTTGCCAATGATATGTTCTCAATCTTAGAGAACCCCAAATACTCAAGCATGAGACTGCTGGATGTGATCAAGATGTACACTAACTTCTCAGGATATAAAACTGATGTCCACAAATCAGTAGAATTTGTACATGCCAAACAACAGCTATGTTGGATACCTATGAAACACACAGCTCCCTTCACAGTAGCTTCAAAGAAAATGAAATACCTAGGAATATACATAACAAAAGAGGTGAAGGACCTCCAAAGAGAATTATGAAACTTTAAGAAAAGAAATTGGAGAAGACTTTAACAAATAGAAAAATATCCCATGCTCCTGGCTGGGAAGAATCAACATTTTAAATTTTACACTACCCAGAACAATCTATAGGTTCAATGCAATCTTCATTAAAATCCAAATATCATACTTTGAGGAATTGAAAAGAAACATTTCTTTGTTTTTTATAGAAACAGAAAGAAACCCATAAAACCAAGTTAATTTTTAATAATGAAAACAAATCCAGAGCCAGTCTCTACCAGACTTTAGATTATATACAAGTCCATAGTGATCAAAGCAGCATGTATTGGCACAAAAACAGACATATTCAACTAAATTGAAAACCAAGAGGTGGAATCAGTCTCTTATAGCCATCTGAACTTTGGTAAACCAAACAAAAGCATACCCTGGGAAAAATAATCCTTACTAAATAAATGGTGCTGGGAGATCTGGATAACCACATGTAAAAGAACTGAAAGTAGAACCACATCAAGACATGAAACAATACAAATCCTAGAAAAAAGTGTGGGAAAAACGCTTGATAATGTCAGCCTAGGGTAAGATGTCCTTTTTTTTCTTGTAGATTTCTTTGTATTATTTGGGATTCATTGAGTGTACAAAGAATTAGGTTGCACTGATTGCATTTGTTAGGTAAATTCCCTCTTGTAATTGTGTCCCACCCCCAAGAGGTATGTTATATAGCGTGATCCCCCATCCAACCTTCCTTCCCTCTCCCTGCTCCTTCATTCTCCTACCCTTGTATTATCTCATCTACTGCCTTCATACTAGAATTGAGTATATTGGATTCTTTTTTGGCAGTTTTTGGCTGGGGCCAGGTTTGAACCTGCCACCTCCAGTATCTGGAGCCAGGGCCATTTTCCTTTGAGCCACAGGTCCTGCCCAGTACATTGGATTCTTGCTTGTCCATTCGTGGGATGCTTTACTAAGAAGAATGTGCTTCTCCATGCCTGTGGCTCAGCGAGTAGAGTGCCGACCCCATATACCGAGGGCTGCGGTTCAAACCTGGCCCTGGCTGAACTGCATCAAAAATTAGCTGGGCGCTGTGGTGGGCACCTGTAGTCCCAGCTACTTGGGAGGCTGAGGCAAGAGAATTGCTTAAGCCCAAGAGCTGGAGGTTGCTGTGAGCTGTGACTCCACAGCACTCTGCCGAAGGTGGTAGAGTGAGACTCTGTCTACACACACACACAAAAACAAAACAAAACAAAACCAGGTTAATAAAAATGATGTAAAGTCTCTATATGTTTAAAAGGCTGAATAGTATTCCATGGTATAAATATACTACAGCTTAATAATACACACCTGGGTTGCTGGGCTTTTAGGTTGTTTCCACATTTTGGTGATTGTAAATTGAGCTGCGATAAGTATTAGGTTGAAGTCCCACTGGCAGTGTAAAGGTGTTTCCTTCTGTCCACATTCACACCAGCCTCTGCAGCTTTGAGACTTTTTGATGTGGGTCATTCTCACTGTGGGGTTAAGTGATATCCCAAGATAGTTTTTGATTAACATTTCTCTGATGATTAGGGATGATGAGAAATTTTTCATATGTTAGCCATTCATCTGTCTTTTTTACAGAAGTTACTTTTCTTTCTTTTTTTTTTTTGTTTTTAGAAACAGAATCTCACTTTATCACCCTTGGTAGAGTGCTGTGGCTTCACAGTTCACAGCAACCTCCAACTCCTGGGCTTAGGCAATTCTCCTTTGTCATCCTCCTGAGCAGTTGGGACTACAGGTGTCCATCACAATGCCTGGCTATTTTTTTTTGTTATAGTTTGGCTGGGCCTGGGCTCGACCCCACCACCCTTGGTATATGGGGCCAGCACCATACCCACTGAGGTACAGGCACTGCTCATTTTATAGAAATTTCTATTGATGTCACTTGCCTTGTGATATATGGGATTCATGGGTATTTTTTGTCAATTAATTTGAGTTTGTTGTAGATCCTAGTTATCAAGCATTTGTCTGATTCATAATATACAAATATCTTTTCCCATTCTGAAGGTTACTTATTTGCTTTGGTTGTTCTTTCCTTAGCTGTACAAAATCTTTTCCATTTAATTAAGTTTCATTTGTTTATTTTTGTTGTTGTTGCAATTGCCATGGAAGTCTTCTTCATAAAATCTTTCCTTAGGCTGATATCTTTGAGTATTTCAGCAAACTTTCTTTGAGAATTTTGATTGTTTCATGTCTTAGATTTATGTCTTTTATACATCTTTAATTAATGTTTGTAAGAGGTGAGAGGTGCAAGTCCAGTTTTAGTCTTCAACATATGGCTATCCAGTTCTCCAAACACCATTTATTTAATGGGATTCTTTTCCTCAGTGTATATTTTTGGTTTATTCAATATTGGGTGACTATAAGATGTTAGTTTCATCTCCTGATTTTCTTACATTCTTAATATCTATGTCTCTATTTTTGTGCCAATGCCATACTATTTTGATCATCATGGCCTTGTAGTATAGTCCAAAGTCTGGTAGGGTGATACCGGGGCTTTGTTTTTATTACTAAGAATTACCTTGGCTATGCAGGGTTTTGTCTGCTTCCATGAAAAATGAAGAATTGTTTTTCCCAAATCTTGAAAGTATGATAATGGTATTTTAATGAGAATGGCATTGAATCTGTACATTGCTTTGGGAATAATGGACATTGTGACAATGTTGATGTGCATCATATGTTCTTTCATTTGTTAATATCTTCTGCTATTTCTTTTCTTAGTGATTCCTAATTTTCTTTGTAGAGTTTCTTCACTTCTTTTGTTATGTATATTTCTAGGTATGTTATTTTCTTTTAAGCTACTATGCAAAAGAATTTTGCCCTTGATTAGCTTCTCATCTTGGCTGTTACTGGCACATATAAAGGCTACTGATTGTGGACATTGATTTCACATCCTGACACATTACTGTATTTTTTGATCACTTTCAGAAGTCTTGTGGTTGAGACTTTTGGCTTCTCTAAGTATAAGATCATATCATTGGCAAAGAGTGAAAGCTTGACCTCCTCTGCCCCCATTTGAATGCCCTTTATTTCCTTCTCTTGCCTAATTGTATTGGCGAGAACTTCCAGCACTATGTTGAATAATAGTGGTGATAGAAGAAAACTTTGGTTCCAGTTCTAAGTGAAAAGCTTTCAGTTTTAGTCCATTCAATATGATGTTACCTGTGAGTTTGTCATGGATGGCTTCAAGTAAATTCAGAAAAGTTGCACCTATGCCTAAATTCTTAAGTGTTCTAATTAGAAAAGGATGCTGAATTTTATCAAAAGCTTTTTCTGCATCTATTGAGAGGGTCATATGGTCTTTGTTTATGCTTCTGTTGATATGATGAATTGTGTTTATGAACTCATGTATGTTAAACCAGCCTTGCATCCTGGGATGAAACCTACTTGACAGTGATGAATGATTTTATGAAGAAAAGTTCTGTGGCAATTGAAACAACAAAATAAATAAATGTGACTTATTTAAACTGAAAACTTCTGCACAGCTAGGACACAACAATCAAAACAAATAGACAGCCTTCAGAATAGGAAATAATATTGGAATGTTATGAATCTGACAAAGGTTCAATAACTAGGAGCTATAGAGAACTCAACCAACAAAGAGTAAAGAATCTCATCTATTCCTAGACAGGAAAAGAACCTTCTCTGAGAAAGATGAATGGCTAACACATATATGACTAAATTCTCATTTTCCCTAATCATCACATAAATTCAAATCAAAACCACCCTAGATATAACCTAATCCCAGTGATAATGGCCCACATCATAAAGTCTCACAGCTACAGTTACTGCCATGGATGTGGAGAGTGGGAACCCTTTTTACACTATTAGTAGGACTGCAAACTAATATAGTCTCTTGTGAAAGAAGTAATCAGTATCCTCAAAACAGGTCACAAAAACAGAATTACTAACTATATTAGACTTCTCATTTGACTCTTCAATCCCACTACCAAGTATCTACTCAGAAGAAACAAAATCATTTCATTAGAAAGACATTCACACTAGACTGTTTATCACAACTGAATTTACAATTGCCAAAATATGAAAGCAACCTAAATGCCAGTCAACTCAGAAATGGATTAACAAACTGTGGCATATGTAAAGCATGAAATATGATTCTGCTATAAAAAAGAGGTAGACTTTATATCTTTGTGTATTAACCTGGATAGAGTTGAAACACATTGTTCTTTGTAAAGTATCACAAGAATGGAAAAGCAAATATCCAACGTACTGAATACTAATATGAAGCCAGTAGATGATCTAATTCATGCCCACAGAGGAGAAAAACTCAATTCAAGCTGAGAGTAGGGAGAACTGTGATGGGAGGGAAGGGGAGGAGCGGGGTTGGATGCTCCCTCTAATGGGCACAATGTAGGAGTGTATGGCATACCTTTTGAGTGTGGGAATCAACTAAAAGAGGGACTCTACCTAACAAACGTGTTTTTGTGACTTGTTTTTTTTTTTACTCTCACATTAACCTGAAATAAAAAAGAAAGAAAGAATTTAGGACAACTTAAAAAAAAAAAAAAAGAAAGGAATGCCACTGAAAAATAAGGCCTCAACACTGGGACAAGTGGCAAGTTCTTGTAGCTTTGAATGTCTTTTCCATTGTCATCACTGTCACCATTATTGTTCCCTACTGATATTTATGTTTGTCACTGACACTATCTACAATGATGTCATTCCTATGCTGACATTGACAGTACCAGTAATGCTTCTCTCTCTCAGATTAGATACAGGTTTGGACATTAGCTAAAAGGAAGGCAACAAAAATGACTTCAGACAAACACGCATGCTTCAGGGCATATGCACAATTCTTAATTTTCTTCTCTGTAAACAACCTATCATCATGGGCTCATTCCTTGCATTGCCTTCTTCTTCTTTCATTGGGAAGAGACAATGGAAGAAGAACTTTAAATTTCTGAGAACAGTTAAACCTCAGACTGTCTATTTTGAAGTCTGAAGAGACATTGGGAAGAGACAAAGTCATTGGGAAGAGACAAAGGAAGAAGACTGTCTATTTTGAAGTCTGAAGAGACATTGGGAAGAGACAAAGGAAGAAGCACTTTAAATTTCTGAGAACAGTTAAACCTCAGACTGTCTATTTTGAAGTTGGAGAACACTTAGTTTAGAGAATGCATTAGATTGAAAGTAAAATCAGAGCAATTATTCTGCAGGCATTTTTTTTTTTTTTTTTTTTTTGTAGAGACAGAGTCTCACTTTATCACCCTCCATAGAGTGCTGTGTGACAGCAACCTCCAACTCCTGGGCTTAGGTGATTCTCTTGCCTCAGCCTCCCTAGTAGCTGGGACTACAGGCGCCTGCCACAACACCCGGCTATTTGCAGTTTGGCCGAGGTCAGGTTTGAACCCACTACCTTCGGTATATGGGGCCGGTGCCTACTTGATGAGCCACAGGCTCCACCCTCTGCAGGCACTTTTTAAAAAGAATATTTCAACTACTCATTTGAGTTTTCTAAACTACTTTTTGAACATCAGTTCCTTTTTTCTTTTTCAAGCCAGTGTTTTTCAGCTGTAAATATAATTAGAATGACTTGAGGGAGGAGGCTCTAAAAAATAGATGGCTTAATTGGTATTCTAGATCTGTGGGTACAGAGGTGTAGAATGTGAGCATTGTTATTATTTTTAATCTGTATGTGATTCATAAAGCCATGAGTGAGACTGCACAATCATGCCTCTCGACAGCTCCTTAGAATACACAAATAACTTGAAAACTTCTAGGTTCTTTATGTGATGAAATGTTCTATGTCAGATTTTATATAGAGCTCCCTTATCCAGTTCAATTTAAATAAATCATTTCTAAACAGCAGGTGCTTCACTACATTACAATTAGTGGAGGTGGAAATTTATGCATTCACACATTTATTCAATACAGTTTTTAGTTTAATAAAGTGGATCAAGAGTCCTCAACCGCAAATTTCCTAAAGGCAAGAGTCAGCCTGATTTACGTGGGTGATTTTGAAAACTCTTAGCAAATTACCTTACTCCCATAGATATATGGAATGAACATACTATAAATATGATCAGCTGATAAAAAATGGAATTTGTATATTCAGCCTTAATCTCTCTTTCAGGTATTGATTCATATACTCAACAGAATGTAAAGTTTCCTCCACTTCCAATGGGGTTATGTCCCAAGAAACCTATTGTAAGTAGAAAACATAGTAAGTCAAAAATACATTTTGTATACCTAGTCTACCCAACATCATATACCTAACTTACCTTAAATATGTTCAAAAGATTTACATTAGCCTAATATAAATGTTGGGCAAATTTATCTAAGACAAAGCCCATTGTATAATAAAGTATCAAATATCTCATGTAATTTTCTGAATACAGTATACTGTATAGTATTGGTGGTTCACCTCTGGCTGACTGGAAGTTCTTTGAAAGTTATCTTTTTAATGCCTAATCAGATAATATCACCCCCTTTCCCTGTCATCACTGCTCTTAAGACAGGGCTTGGTACATAGTAGGAGATCCACAATGTTTAAATGTATAATTTATGAGTGTATGATGAATAAATATCTACTTGGAAGTGTCCATGGAATAAGTATCTGTAGAATATTCTTTTTTTTTTTTTTAAGGCCAGGGCTGGGTTTGAACCCACCACCTCTGGCATATGGGGTCAGCGCCCTACTTCTTTGAGCCACAGGTGTCACCCTTTATAGGATATTCTTTTAAATAAACCTTCAAAAGTCCAGCCAATGAGACAACTCTTTCTATGTTCTTCTAAAGTAGCAAATAATAGAAATGGTAAATGCTCACAGTGATGAAATGAATACCCCAAATGCCCTCACTTGATCATTACACATCCAATGCAAATAGCAGTTATTGACATATATCCGGTAAATGTGTAAAATGTATGTATCAATTAAAAACTTAGAAATAAAGGGGAAAAAATCTAGACTATGAGATTATCCTGATAACCAAATAAGACTCCAAAACTTGCTATTCAAATTGTGCCTAAAATCATCACCATTACCATCACTGATAAATGATTAGAAGGGGCTTGGTGGCTTAAATTATACCTAGAAAATGAGACATGGCATTAATACTCAGCTCCTGATGTTTGCCACCATACTTGTTAATGCTTCTGTTACATGACGCTGCTGTCTAATATTGATTGCCAAAATCAGTGGTCCCCAATGTGTCTGGCACCAGACAGTGATTTCATGGAAGACCAATTTTTAATGGATGGTGATGTGAGTGAGAGAAGTATTAGGTTCTCATGAGGAGTGCATAAGCTTGATCCCTGGCATGCAAAGTTTACAGCAGGGTTTACGCTTCTATGAGAAACCAATACCTCTGCTGCTCTGACAGGAGATGGCTCTCAGGCAGTGATGAGAGCTGTGGGGAGTGACTGATGAATCCACTGCTTGCCTCCAGTTAGGACGGTACTGGACTATAGCCCAGGAGTTGGGGATCGCAGCTTTAAGATCAATATAGCACAATTACTATTGAAAACTTTAGAGTTGTTCACTCTGCTTTTGTTGTTATTGAATGTGTTTAACACAGAGAACTCTGCTGATGGTATGGAAGGGTTTGCATAAGTTTTCCTTGATATATCCAATAGCAGTCACTGGGATTTCCCCAAGTCTTAGAAGTCCCCAGAAATTCTCTGTAACTGAGTGTGATCCTTCTAACCATCTTTCATGTTCTGTCTCTATCTCTAGTGCACTTTTATGCTTTTAAGTGGGCTTAGCTCCTAAACCGTGTCCTGTATGGGTAATGCATCTGGTTTTGTGGCAACTCTTGCTTTAGGCCCTAAGATACAGAAGCTACTGATTCTTTCTTGAGATCAGTGAGCACAGAACTCAAAATACAAAGAATTGGCCATCTTGTCATACTTTGGTCTTCCATTAGCTAATTCCATTAGCATTAAGACAAATTAAGGAATAATGGTGAAGATGAAAAATATCATGAATTAACCTAACAAATTATATTGACACCCTTATTAATAGTTAACACATTGCATTCACTGTACACTGGCTATATTCTGAGTTTATTATTATTAGGATTATTATTACTTGTTTTCAGAGGAGGAAAGTGGTGCAGAATGATTAGGCAATATATGCAAAGCTACTCAGCTACTAAGTGGTGAAACAAAGATCAGAGCTCAGTCTTTTTCCAAAGTCTACAGTTTTAAAGACAATGCTGTGCTATCTCTCAACCATCAGCTACTTACATCACGTCCAGTTGTGTGCTAAGAGCTTTCCATACTTCATCATATTTAATTCTCAAATCACACAAAGAAAAAAAAAAGTATTGTTACTCCAGTTAAATACCTGGGAAACTGAGACATAAAATAGTAAGTTGGGGACATTTTTTGTCTGTTGTTTTCTTTCAAAAGTCACACACCTACTAAGTAAAAGAATTATGGTTTGTATCCTCTGTGATTTAGTTTCTTTTCCCCACACTTTCTTCACTGTCATTTTCCTTTTTTTTCCTCTCCACCTAAAATGTCCTCCTTCTATTTATGCTTATAATGATTAATTTTATTTTTCAGCCTACCTAGGTCATAGTCTCCAGACATACAAATGGTTAAACACTTGTCTAGATGTTGATATGAAAGTATGTTTTTAGATGAAATTAACATTTAAATTGGTAGATTTTGAGTAAAGTGGATTATCATTCATAGTGTGGGTTGATCACTATTAAAGCCTTTCAAAGAAAAGGGGCAGAGAATTTTGCTAGTGGCTGCCTTTGCCTTAAGTTTGGTCGCCAGCCTGTTGACCTAACTAGCATATCTTAGACTTGTCAGGCTCTATAATAACTTAAGTCAGTTCCTTAAAATAAATCTCTATATCTATTTCTCTGCCTCTGTGATTCTTCCTCTATTATATATATATATATATATAATATCAATATTATATTAATGTTTGCATAAATATATTTACAGATACATATATAGATACATCCTATTGGTTCTGCTTCTATGGAATACCCTAATAGGTCACCTTCAAACACTCTACTCATTTTTAAATTCCTCCCCAAATATTCTAAGAAATTTCTATATTTCTTAAACTGATGTTATTACTGCTTCTTTTGAATCAACAGAGAATTCTATAGCATACATTATCTCATATTATAGTAATATATTTTTTATGTATGCTCTTTAGAACATTGGCAACAAAGAACAGGAACTATATCTTCTTTACTCAATCTAAACCCAGCACAATCCACCTGCTACGTAGTGAGCGCTTCATACATACTGTGAATAAATAAAGAAATCAGGGGATTAGTATGTTAATTCTAAGGACATCTGTTATTCTCCCACTCCCACCTCACCCCCTCTAGTATTGTTTCCATTCCTCCCTGTTTCCTCTCTCCCTTTAATGACAATTTTGCTTTAATATATGGCGTAATTCTAATGAGTTTAGAACCCCTAAAGCGGTGGTTCTCAACCTTCCTAAATCCATGACCCTTTAATACAGTTCCTCGTGTTTTGGTCACCCTAACCATAAAATTATTTTTGTTGCTATTTCATAACTGTAATTTTGCTACTGTTATAAATTGTAATGTAAATATCTGATATAATAGATCAGATATCAGATATCAGGAGACCCCCCAAAGTGGTCACAAGCCACAGGTTGAAAGCTGCTGCTCTAAAGTGTTTTCAACAAAAATTCACCACAGAAATTAAAGATTATATAAATAATAGTGATTTTATTTTTACCATTAAAATGTAGACATAAAGAGCTGGTGATATTAATGACGTAGGGTTTTTCACAATTAAGGATATTTTATCTTCTGTGGAATATAATTATGTGTCAAAATAAAGAGACGTTTCACATCAGTGCCTTCATTAGACAATATACTAAATGTAATTCCTAGTTGATCTGAATTTAAACTTTTCTGTTGCTATGATATGCTTCTTCTATTCATTATTTCCCTCAATTTCTATACATTTCATTACATTCTTTTATGCATCCCAAAGCCCATATGTCTGTAAAATAATGATTTTTCTATCTTATTTTACTACACTTTGCAGGATTTTAATTGTATTGATTTCGAGTCCCATGGATTGATGAGTTCAAAAATATCTTACTTTTCCTTTTTCCTCTTCTCTGTGTCCATGTTTGATCTTTTTCTGCAACCTCTGCACCTAATTAGCCATGAACTAGTCTCTCACTTCATAGCAACAGTGAGTAACTCCTTGCATTGAAATAAAACATAAATTGCCTATTTTGATGTTTAAAGTTTGTATATTTTTCTAGATTCCTGATCAAATAATTCATCCTAACTAGCTCCCTACAGATTAAATGTTTACCTTAAGGCTACATCTTAAATCTCTAAGCCTCACTTTAGAATGTTCCAGATTCAGAACACCTAATCCTAGGCATTAATTGCTCACCCTTTCTCTTTTCTTACGTAGTGAGCTCCTGGAAAAGGTAATGCTTTTATAGATAGGTATTTTGTGCTGGGCAGGAAACCTAATTAAATAGTTAAATTTCATTTCTTCCTCAGAATTTCCTTACACGAAATCTTCAAATGGAATAGGTGCCAGATTAGTTACTTACATACAAGACTAAGTTTATAAGAATGTATAGATGAATCGACACAACATAAATAGGAAGCAATTCTTTACTCTCCATGAAAAGAGTATCTACAGTAGACGGCAGAAGATAACATACTCTCAGTTAGCACTAATTGGTCATTAGTACAGATGCCTAACTAGACTTCATGTTCATTGCCTACTATGGATCAGACTTGGTAACAAGTGCTTCAAATAGCTTCATAACTCTTTTAATCTCCCTAACAACTTTCTGCAATAAGTATTCATTCATTTATTTATTATTATTATTATTTTTGCAGTTTTTGGCCTGGGCTGGGTTTGAACTGCCACCTCCGGCATATGGGGCTGGCGCCCTAGTCCTTTGAGCCACAGGCACCGCCTGAGATCAAATAATTTATATAAAGACATATGGAATTTAATTACCTTTCATAAAATCAAATCTATCTCTTTTTGTATCCCCTCACTGTTGAAAATTTGTAATACCTTATTTTTTCCCAATCTAGGAATTTGGATGATATTCGTAACTTATTAATTGCAGTTTAAACAATTTCGACTGATTTCTAACTATTGTTTGTCTCGTCAGTTTTTCCCCAAATTGATTTATTGTCTAGGTTGAGACCAAAATTACAATAACAGTGCTTGTTAGCTTATACCTATTTAAACATAACAACATTAAACCACCCCCCCAAACTAAAACAAAAATGAAAAGTTATGAAAAAATTTTTTTGTTGAGAAGCAGTCTCACTTTGTCACAGTGGGTGGTGTGCTGCGATGTCATAGCTCACAGCAACCTCAGACTCCTGGTTTCAAGACCTTCTCTTGCCTCAGCCTCCCCAGTCACTGTAGCTGACACTGCTACAGACGGGGTCTTGCTCTTGCTCAGGCTGGTCTCCAACTAGTGAGTTCAAGCAATCCACCTGCTTCAGCCTCTCATACTCCTAGGATTATAGGCATGAGCCACTGCACCTGGTCATGAAAATATTTTTAATCTAAAATATACAATTTAAACTTGACTCTTGCTGTGTAAAAACTTCTGAAATTTGACATCCTTTCCTTATCTTTCATTCTCTACTCTTTTTTTTTTTTTTGTAGAGACAGTCTCACTTTATTGCCCTTGGTGGAGTGCAGTGATGTCACACAACTCACAGCAACCTTCAGCTCTTGGGCTTAGGCGATTCTCTCGCCTCAGCCTCCCGAGTAGCTGGGACTACAGGTGCCCGCTACAAGGCCCGACTATTTTTTTTGTTTTGCAGTTCAGCGGGGGCTAGGCTTGAACCCGCCACCCTCAGCACATGGGGCTGGCACCCCACTCACTGAGCCACAGGCACCGCCCTCATTCTCTGCTCTTAAGCATCCTCACAACCTGTTATCTTGCCATACTTCTCACCTTAAACATTTTAGTACCTTACGACTGTACAGTGTTCAGGATTCTTCCTTTGGTAATATTTTATTCTTCTCTTAGGAGGTCAGGGTGATGGGTCCTGCCCTCCGACAGCTCCGACTCACAGTTGTGCACATCTAGGCAAGGCTCTTAACTACTCTAGGCTCTCAGGGTATAATATCTTGTCTCATGAGGCATTTATTTACAAAGCTGAGATGAGCTGATGTAAAGCACTAATGGGGAGCCTGTCTTACACAAGTCCTCGACAAAGGGGATATCTGCTATATTGTCATCTGAATTCTATCAATTCTAAGAAATTGTCTTTAATTTCTCACAAACTGTGTAAACCTCAGTATTTGGATCACATGATTATTATTATTTTTTAATCTAGGCCTTCTCTTTTATATACATTTATTTTTCTTTGATTATCTTTTTTAACTTAATTTTTATTAAATCATAACTGTATACATTTATGGGGTGCAAGATAATGATCCTTTACTAAGAAGAATAGGTTCCAATTCTATCCAGGTAGACATAGAAGATGTAAAGTCTCCCTCTTTTACGGCTGCACAGTATTTCATGGCATACATATACCACAGTTTGTTTATCCATTCATAGGTTGATGGGCGTTTAGTATGTATGCTTCCATGACTTGGCTATTGTTAGCTGGGCAGCAGAAACATTCTGGTGCAAATTTCTTTGTTCTACCTAGGTATCTGGGTAGATACCTAGTAATGATATTGTAAGATCAAATGGTATGTTGAGGATCATATAATTCTTAATCACACTTAGCATACTGTAAATGGAATTTGCATTACATGGGAATTCATCCAATATTGTTACCAAAGAAAGGGGAAGAAGAAAACTTCAAGAATTTCAGACCATTAATCTAACGGGCGGTCACAAAGCCACACATCTCTTCCCTTCACTAGTACCCGTACACTGAAGCATTTAATGGGAGAGGTTTACTTTAGCTCAAAATCAGTGATAAGACACCAGCAAGAACCCATTTTACAGATTTTAGCGTTATTCAAAAATGCTCTTTCTGTTAAGGAGAGTTTATTAGAATGTTTAAATCAACACCTTGCTTCATTCTTGAAGAAACTCATATTACCAAAAAAGGACATACGTTTGTTGTGTTAAACACTGAAGCTAGTGACAAAGTTGTTGTGCATTTTTGTTCAAGCTCATTATCCGATGACCAGTTAAAAACAGTTCATGGATGAACAGATGGTTTATGGACACACTCTGAGTATAATTAGTCTGCATCATTTATATCAGGTTCAATACTATTAATATTTGTGTCTTACCTCTCTCTTTAGAAGCAAAATAATATGATCTTTTATTTTAAGTTTTCTAAACCAATCCATAACTTTGAAAATACTATGTCAATAATTTGCTCATTAGTAAGAGTCAGGAGGAATGAGAAAATAAATACTTCTAAGCAATATAATTTATAATTTAACACTTTATTATCTTCATGGTTTTTCTTAGAATGTCAGCTTGTAAAAAATAAATATATATAATGCTATGTTATTCTTTTTAAATTATTGTTGAGGATTCTTTGAGGGTACAGGAAACCAGGTTACACTAATTGCATTTTTTAGATAAAGTCCCTTTTATAATTATGCCCCTCCCTTCTTCTCTCTCTCCTCTCCCGCAATTCCTCATCCCCTACCATGTTCTAGGCATCAATTGTTTTCATATAAGAATTGAGTACATTGAATTCTTGCTTCTCCATTTTTGTGATTCTTTACTAAGAAGAATGTGTTTCAACTCCATCCAGGTTAACACAAAAAAATGGGAAGTCTCCATCTTTTTTAATGTCTGAATAGTATTCTGGGGCATACATATACCAAAGCTTGTGAATCCACTCCTGGATTGATGGGCAATTAAGTTGTTTCCACATTTTAGCAATTGTAAACTGAATTATGGTAAACAGTCTAGTGCAAATGTCCTTATGATAAAATGATTTGTTTTTCTTCTAGGTAGATGCTCAGTCATGGGATTTTAATGTCAAATAAGAGGCTTAATCTGAGTTCTTTGAGGATTCTCCATACTTTCTTCCAGAAAGGTTGTATTACTTTGCAGTCCCAACAGCAGTGTAAAAGTTCCCCTCTCCCTACATCCATGCCAGCACCTACAGCTAAGAGATTCTGTGATCTGGGCCATTCTCACTGGGGTTAGGTAATATCTTAGGGTGATTTTGATTTGCATTTCTATGATAATCAGGGATGATGAGCAATTTTCATATGTTTGTTAGCCATTCATCTGTTTTCTTTAGAGAAGATTCTATTCACCTCTCTTGCCCATGAACCTAATCAAGACCAGAATTCCCTGACACTAGCTCCAAAGAAAATGAAATACATAGGATTATAACTAACAAAAGAGGTGAAGGACCTCTACAAAGATAATTGTGACACTCTAGTAAAAGAAATGGCAGAAGATATTAACAAGAGGAAGAACATATCATGCTCACAGTTGGATAGAATCAACATTTTTAAAACGTCTATACTTCTCAAAGCAATGTACATATTCACTGTAATTCCCAATATCATACTTTCAAGATTTGGAAAAAAATAATTCTTTGTTGTATATGGAACCAGAAAAACCTCATATAGCCAAGGCAATTCATAGTAATAAAAACAAAGCTGAGGGTATCAGCCTACCAGAATTTGACTATACTACAAGGCTATAGTGATCAAAGTAGCATGGTATTGGCACAAAAAATAGAGACATAGACATCTGGAACTGAATATAAAACCATGAAATGAAATGAACATCTTAGAGCTGCCTAATCTTTGATAAACTAAACAAGAACATACACTGGGGGAAAGAATCACTATTCAATAAGTGCTGCTGGGATAACCACATGTAAAAGACTCAAACTGGACCTGCACATTTCTCCACTCACTAAAATTATTCAAGATGGATAAAAGATCTAAACCTAAGGCATGAAACAATAAAAGTCCTTAAGGAAACTGTGGAGGAAATACCTGAAATTATCAGATTGGGGAAAGACTTTATGAAGATTTTCAATTGAATAGCTTCTGTACATCTAAGGAGACAACCAAAGCAAATAGACAACCATCAGAATGGGAAAATGCATACTACTAGTCAACAAAATCTTGATAACTAGGATCACAGAGAACTCAAATTAATAAACATAAAAGAGCCAACAGTGCCAATATTTATTGTATATGGGGAAATATTCAAAGCAGACATTGTTCTGTATTTAAAAGTCAGATGTGTTTATGTTTAATATGAATCTCCTCTAAACTACTGATAACTTGGTCTTGTTTTTCTTTATCTGAGCTGACAAGCAATGTTTTTAAAATAGAATCTCATATCTATTAATAGTTTATCTAATTAGTCATATGTTTGGATTTAACACACCACTATTCTTTCCAAATTTGTTTTATCTGTTCTTGGCAATTTTTTTTTATTCTTTCTTTTCCGCTTTTGTTTTTTAACATTAACCAAATACTCTCTAGTATTTCATTTTCATCTTTTATTAAACTACTAGCTTTGTCTTATTTTTGAATGGTTACTCTAGCATTTAGAGTGAGTATCTTTAACAATTTGCATTTTGGCCTTACATGATTATTTTACTACCTCACATATAACATAAGAACCTCACAATGGTCTACATCTATTTTCCCCTCCTGTGCTCGCACTACTATTTCTAGGCATTTTACTCTTCTATATGTTAGAATCCTACACTCTCCAGTTATTAAATTGAATTTACTCTGTCAATTATATTTTTTAAACATTAAGATGCTAAAAAAATTGTTATGTTTATCATTTCAGCACATTTCATTTCTTTGTGCAAATTAGTTTCCCACTATTATCATTCCCTTTAGCCTGAGGAGCCTACTTATCTTTTCATGTAGATAGGAGTATAGAAAATGAGCTAATTCAAATTTGTCAATATTTTGTCTCAAATATTTTTATTGCATCTTTTTTTTATTTGATACATATGAAAGCTTGAGTTAACAGTATTTCCTTCCTTTTTTCCAGCACTTTATAGATGCTCCATTGTCTCCTGGTTTGCACAATAACCAAGTCTATAAAGTTGGACATTTCCTTTCACCCAATAGCTAAATACCATTATTTTACAAAAAAAAAAATTATGTTAGGAAGACTGGGATTGTTTTTATTGTACTCTTATAAGAACTTATTTTCTTTTTCAGGCCTCTTTTAAGAATTTATTTTTATTATTGATTTTCAGAAAATTGTGCTATTGTCTGGGTTTGCTTTGTTTATTGGCATTTTTAGGTATATGGGCTCTATATCAGGGTCAAAATACTTTTTGATAATAACCTTTACAAATAATTTTAATTTCTAACATCTTTGTCTTCTTCTAATGCTTAAGTAAAGCATATAAGTCATTCACTGAGCTTCGTCATTTTATTCTAACTTTTTGATTTGTATAACTCTGTTTAGAGAATATCTTTCTTTCTTTTCTTTCCTTCCATTTTAAAATAGAGTTCCATCCTGCCACTCATAGTAGAGCATCGTCATAGCTACAGCAACCTCTAACTCTTGGGCTTGAGTAATCCTCTTGCCTCAGCCTCTTATGTAACTGGGGGGAGTACAGATGCCCGGTTAATTTTCTACTTTCAGTTGAGACAGGTCTCACTTTTGCTTATCTGGAACTCCTGAAATCTAGTGATTGTCCTGCCTTGGCTTCCCAGAGTGCTAGGATTACAAGTGTGAGCCACTTGTCCTAGACTTTTGGAGAGTTTATAATGCCCTGTCTTCATGTTTAGTAATTATCCCTTCTCCAATTTCTAATATGCTTTCCAGTGCATTCTGTGAAATTTGTACTTATGTTGGTCACTATGAAAGTCTTGAGACAGATGTGTTAGGGTCCATTATTTCACTTCCATGAAACACAGTTAACAGCATCCTTTCTGATTCAACCGTGTAAGTTTCAACTTTCTCAGCTGGCTATGGGTGTTGCTGAGGTGCCTTCATGTGTTTCCAGTGGATTTGCATGGGTTTTATGTTTCTTGATTTTTGTATATATAGAACTTTTGTAATGACCCATATAACTATCATATTTTCAGAATATCACTTTATCTCATTTTTATATTTTTATTTCCTTACAGAGATACCCAATTTGTTTTCTATTTGTATTTATACGTTTCCAAATTGCTGAACATATTTATTATTGTTATTTTAAATTTTTTTGTCTGCTAATATTATAATTTCTTTAATTCTTTAGATCAGTTTTTACTTGTCAACATTTCTCCTGGCCATAGATAAAATTATCTTTCTTCTTCATGTGTCCAGCAAATTTTATGATTGTGTGTTGGATGTTACTAAGGCTATATTGGTTAATGTCTCAATTTATTTATATATTTATTTATTTATCACTCTTATTTGAGTTTTTATCTGGTATTGGGATAATCTGCATGTTTCAGTAACACTTTTACATCTTGTTTTAACTCTTTAATAAGATATGTATAGAGTATCCTTTACTCTAAGACTTAATAAATAACTACTTTCATCCTGTGAAGTTTCCTAGTTTGCCACAGAATGTTCATGATCGAGGAGGCTTAGAAATTTGGATGGATTAATAAATTGTGGTACATGTATACCATGGAATACTATGCAGCCTTAAAGAAAGATGGAGACTTTACCTCTTTTGTGTTTACATGGATGGAGCTGGAACATATTGTTCTTAGCAAAGTATCTCAAGAATGGAAGAAAAAGTATCCAATGTACTCAGCCCTAATATGAA
>CAUYON010064193.1:0-22969 GCA_963573935.1 Arctocebus calabarensis | reverse complement strand
AGGCGCCAGCCATGTAAACCTGAGCTGGCGGGTTCAAATCCAGCCTGGGCCCGCCAACCAACAATGACGGCTGCAACCCAAACAAAAATAGCCGGGCGTTGTGACGGGCGCCTGTAGTCCCAACTACTTGGGAAGCAGAGGCAGGAGACTCGCTTGAGCCCAGGAATTGGAGGTTGCTGTGAGCTGTAATGCCACGACACTCTACCCAGGGTGACAGCTTGAGGCTCTGTCTCAAAAAAAAAAAAAAAAAAATGATGGTCTATAACAGGAAAATCTTTTTAAATTAAGAAGAGATAGGAAGGATAAATAGAAGAAAATGAGAGCTGAAACCAAATCAATGACCCAAAAAAAACTACTCAAAACTTTGAAGAAGGATGTTAGAATGAGTTTATCTAATGTCAATACTCTACTGCTGGCCTAGCACAATGACTCACACCATTATCCCAGAACTTTCAGATGCCAAAGGAAGAGGATCACTTGAGACCGGGAAGTGGAGACCAGCCAAGGCAACATAGCAAGATCCCACCTCTATGGGAAAAAATAAATAATACTCTACTGCTAATACTCACCTACATGAGAAACTAAAACCCAAATGCATGGAACAACACCACAGCCATCATTTAATTGCAGCACACTCTTAAAATGGAAAAACTATGCGGAGGTTAAAAAGAATAAAACAGATCCACATGAAGTGGTATGGAAAGACGGCTAAGACACTAATAAGTGAAAAGACAAAAGGTGTGCGATAGCATGATCAGTATGTTTAGAGACATTTGTGAGTACTATATATACTTTCAAACCCAGGGACTATCTGGAAAGTTATATAGGTAAGAAGTAACAGGGGGCTCAACGGGCTAAGGCGCTAGCCACATACACCTAAAGTGGCAGGTTCAAATCTAGCCTGGGCCCGCCAAACAACAAAGATGGCTGCAACTAAAAAATGGCCAAGCGTTGTGGCGGGCGCCTATAGTCCCAGCTACTTGGGAGGTGGAGGCAAGAGACTTGCTTGAGCCCAGGAACTGGAGGTTGCTGTGAACCGTGATGCCACAGCACTCTATCCAGGGTAACAGCTTGAGGCTCTGTCTCAAAAAAAAAAAAAAAAAAAAATAGTTAAAAGTGTGGGACGGTGCCTGTGGCACAAAGGGATGGGGCGCCAGCCACATACACGTGAGCTGGCATGTCCCAATCCAGCCTGGGCCCACCAAACAACAATGACAGCTACAACCAAAAAAAAAAAATGGCCGGGCGTTGTGGTAGGCGCCTGTGGTCCCAGCTGCTTGGGAGGCAGAGGCACAAGACTCACTTGAGCCCAGGAATTGGAGGTTGCTGTGAGCTATAATGCCACAGCACTCTATCCAGGGTGACAGCTCGAGGCTCTGTCTCAAAAAAAAAAAGAAGTAACAGTGGTTTCTTCCAGGTGAGGTGAAATGAGAAACACAGAACTAGAGGCTAGACATCAGGTGCGTGATTTACTTTATCGTAACATATACCTTTTGAACTGTTTTAATTTCTCCCATGCACATATAGTATTACCTTTTTAAAAAATTCTAAGGTGGGCTCGGCGCCTGTGGCTCAACGGGCTAAGGCGCCAGCCACGTACACCTGAGCTGGCGGGTCGAATCCAGCCCCCGGGCCCGCCAAACAACAATGACGGCTGCAACCAAAAAATAGCCAGGTGTTGTGGCGGGCGCCTGTAGTCCCAGATACTTGGGAGGCAGAGGCAAGAGACTCGCTTGAGCCCAAGTTGGAGGTTGCTGTGAGCTGTGATGCCATGGCACTCTATCCGAGATGACAGCTTGAGGCTCTGTCTCAAAAAAAAAAAAAAAATTCTAAGGTGGCTCGGTGCTTGTAGCTCAGCAGCTAGGGCCCCAGCCACATACACAGGAGCTGGTGGATTCAAACCCAGCCCGGGCCTGCCAAACAATGACAATTACAACCAAAAAATCGCAGGGCGTTGTGGTGGTGCCTGTAGTCCCAGCTACTTGGGAGATTGAGGCAAGAGAATTGCTTGAGCCCAACAATTTGAGATTGCTGTGAGCTGTGACGCCATTGCACTCTACCCAGGGCAACATAGTGAGACTGTCTCAAATAAATAAATAAATAAATAAAATTCTAAGGTGATTAAAGAACCCTGTAATGATTTATAATTTTTAACTACCTTCTTAACAGTGCTATAATCATGGGATTAGAAAGTGCCTCTAGAGGGCTAATGCCCAGTCCCAGGCAGGACTATACCTACACCATTCCACAGAGATTTCTTCTTTATTAAAGATACTAAGTAACTGAGTAAAATTCATGTTTTGCCTTGGCCACTGTAATTCTGGATTCAAATATAAGTAAAGTGAATTCAGAGGTATAAGGTAATTTTTTTTTTTTTTTTGGGCAGTTTTTTGGCCGGGGTTGGGTTTGAACCCGCCACCTCAAGCATATGGGGCCAGCGCCCTACTCCTTTGAGCCACAGGCACTGCCCAGTATGAGGTAATTTTATAAAAGCTACCCCATTTAATTTCACCCAATCTAACTGGGCATTCTTTAAAAATTCCTATCAATTCACTCCCATCAATCTTTCCATTGAGAAGTCATCTCTTTATAACTACATTAAAATGATACAATAAACTGTCTAATTTGATGGGGTATTCCAATGTTCGCCAAATTAAAACAGCACATTGTAATACAATGCACAATAAAAGAATTCTAGATGAAAGCAAAATCTAAAAGCAAACGTCTGAGGAACAAGTAAGCATATATTGACTGCATTACTTTTTTCTTTTTTTTTTTTAAAGAGACAGTCTCTCACTTTGTCACCCTTGGTAGAGTGCAGTAGCGTCACAGCTCACAGCAACCTCCAGCTCCTGGGCTTAGGCGATTCTCTTGCCTCAGCCTCCCGTGTAGCCTCCAGCCACAATGCCCGGCTATTTTTTTGCTGCAGTTTTGGCTGGGGGCCAGGTTCCAACCCACTACCCTCAGTATATGGGGCTGGCACCCTACACACTGAGCCACGGGTGCCGCCCTTTTACTTTTTTTACCAGAAATTCTACAGGAAGTCATGCAAATTTGAGTCAGCTTGGTTTCTGTAAGTCAGGCAACACGAAAGCATAATACTGTAAATAAGACTAAACTCTGCAATTTTTTTCCTAAAACAAATTCTCACTTCATGTCAATAGTCACCTGCACTTCCCTTTAAAATAAGTACAAATAATCTAATCTCTCAACATTAAAGAATTTATCCTCCGGAAGAGCTGGGCATTTTCCGTAATAAATTCCTTTATTAATTCAAATATTTTCTGGACATGTACAATGTGTCACATAATCTTAACAGCAGTAAACAAAAAAAAAAAAAAAAAGATTTTTGTCAGGATAGAGCTTAACTTTTTTTTTTTTTTTTTTTTTGAGACAGTCTTCATAGCTCACTGCAACCTCAAACTCTTGGGCTCAAGCAATCCTCCTGACTCAGACTCCCAAGTAGCTGGGATTAGAGGCACATACAACTACACCTGGCTAATTTTTCTATTTTCTTGTAGAGATGGAGTCTCCCTCTTGTTCAAGCTGGTCTCAAACTTCTGACTTCAAGCATTCCTTCCACTTCAGCCTCCCAGAATACTAGCATTACAGGCATGAGCCACCTCACCAGGCCAGATTCTAAACATTTTAATAGGCAGAAAATGTCACTGCTATAGAGAAAAATTCAAAGCAAGGGAATTGGCAGTGACAGAAGGGAGGGCCTCCTTGAAAAAAGTGACATTTGGGCTCGGCACCTGTGGCTCAACGGGCTAAGGCGCCAGCCATGTACACCTAAGCTGGTGGGTTCGAATCCAGCCTGGGTCCACCAAACAACAATGACGACTGCAACCCAAAACTGGCTGGGCATTGTGGCAGGTGCCGCATAGTGAGACTCTGTCTGCTGCAATCTAGGACAGAGCTTGGACCAAGGTATTAGCAGTAAAAGGAGACAACCCAAAAGGATCTGTCCACAGACTAGAAGTAACTTTCAGAACCTGTAGAAGCCTAATACAGAGACTATTAAACAATAGAGTATAAAATCTTTTCGATCATCAAAATAGAGAAATTCCGGCTCGGTGCCTGTGGCTCAACGCCAGCCACGTACACCTGAGCTGGCGGGTTCGAATCCAGCCTGGGCCCGCCAAACAACAATTACGGTTGCAACCAAAAAATGGCTAGGCATTGTGGCGGGCGCCTGTAGTCCCAGCTACTTGGGAGGCAGAGGCAAGAGACTCGCTTGAGCCCAGGAATTGGAGGTTGCTGTGAGTTGTGATGCCACGGCACTCTATCCAGGGCAACAGTTTGAGGCTCTGTCTCAAAAAAAAAAAAAAAAAAAGAAATTAAAATAGAGAAATTCCTCTGTAAAATTACTGTATCTTCTGCATTGTGACAACTTGAAAAATAAAGTTGACTTGTAAAGACTCGTAAAATAAACTCACCTTTACTAATTAAATACTCATCTTCTAGTTAACTTGTCTCAAAATGAAATTTTACTCATCTCTCATGACCTATTCCCAACACATCAGATTCCTGTAGAAAGAGCAGCTCAATCCTCTGTGCTACCTTTGTTCATCTCTCTACATTTATCAAACTAAAACTGAATAATTTGGCTTCTTGAAATTTACAATTAATATTAGTTCCCCGCCTCATTGACTACAGTCCTGAGAAGAGGTATCAATTAAATTCTATACAAATTAGGGTCCAAAATATCAGTAAATAAAGCTAAAGATAGCAATATGTATTTTTACCATTAAAAAAAGTTTCAGGCTCGGCGCCTGTGGCTCAACAGGCTAAGGCGCCAGACACGTACACCTGAGCTGGCGGGTTCGAATCCAGCCCCCGGGCCCGCCAAACAACAATGATGGCTGCAACCAAAAAATGGCCAGGCGTTGTGGCAGGCGCCTGTGGTCCCAGCGACTTGGGAGGCAGAGGCAAGAGACTCGCTTGAGCCCAGGAATTGGAGGTTGCTGTGAGCTGTGATGCCATAGCCCTCTATCCAGGGTGACAGCTTGAGGCTCTGTCTCAAAAAAAAAAAAAAAAAAGTTTCATAGTTACTCCCTTGGATTCCCATTTTTCAACTTCCTCATTTAAAGAGGGAACTTAAGAATCAAGTTCTAGTACAGAAATCAATAATCAGTTCTATAAAAAAAAAATCATGACCTTGATGGTGGGAAAAAGTCGTAACATTTCAGAAACAGCAGAAAATACATGGCCTACCACACAGAAAGGAAAAGAAAGCAATTAAGCAACAATCACACCTGCTTCTGAGAACAGTGACAAGTAATGACAGTTACTGAAATCCTGTGGGGCCCCCTCCCTGCCCGAATGAAAAGGGAGTGGTTTTCAAATTTGTGTGTACCCTGATGATTAGTTGTCTTTTTCTAGTCATTTCTATAAAACAAAAATTGAGTTAAATATTTTCATGCCATACTTGAAAATATTTACTTTTCAATTTTGTACTCATCTCCTCTAAAGATTAGCAATTCTGCAGATGAATCTCTTGTCCAAAAATGTAATTTTTCCTTTCATAAATGAAAGTTAAATGAAGGTAAAAACACTATGGCCAATGTTTACTTTTTCTTAAAAAAGTTTTTTAGGGCTCGGCGACTATGGCTCAACAGGCTAAGGCACCAGCCACGTACACCTGAGCTGGCGGGTTCGAATCCAGCCCCCGACCCGCCAAACAACAATGATGGCTGCAACCAAAAAATGGCCGGGCGTTGTGGCAGGTGCCTGTATTCCCAGCTACTTGGGAGGCAGAGGCAAGAGACTTGCTTGAGCCCAGGAACTGGAGGTTGCTGTGAGCTATGATGCCACGACACTCTACCCAGGGTGGCAGCTTGAGGCTCTGTCTCAAAAAAAAAAAAAAAAAGTTTTTTAGGCTTGGCGCCCATAGCACAGTGGTTACAGCGCCAGCCACATACATCAAGGCTGGTGGGTTCAAACCCAGCCTGGGCTAGCTAAACAACAATGACAACTGCAACAACAAAAAAAATAGCCAGGCGTTGTGGCAGGTCCCTCTGTCTCAAAAAAGAAAAGAAAAAAAGTTTTTTAATAATAGTATCGGTAAGAAGATTAAAAATCTTTTTTTTTTTTTTTGTAGAGACAGAGTCTCACTTTATCGCCCTGGGTAGAGTGCCGTGGCGTCACACTGCTCACAGCAACCTCCAACGCCTGGGCTTAGGCGATGCTCTTGCCTCAGCCTCCCTAGTAGCTGGGACTACAGGCGCCCGCCACAGCGCCCGGCTATTTTTTTGTTTTTTTTTTGCAGTTCGGCCGAGGCCGGGCTTGAACCCGCCACCTTCAGTATATGGGGCCGGCGCCCTACTCGCTGAGCCACAGGAGCCGCCTAGAAGATTAAAAATCTTAATAGCACAATCACAGTATTGAACATTAATCTCTTTTTAGTTAATCTTCAAAAAACTATATCAAATATGGCTGGTGAGGTGGCAGGACGATCACTTAAACCCAGGAGTTAGAGGTTACTGCTCTAAGTTAGGCTGACACCATGGCTCTCTAGACTAGGACACAACGTGAGACTCCATCTCCAAAAAAAAATTACATTAAACAACTCTACTAAGTTGATTTCATTCATCCACACTTTTGTTTCCAGGCAAAGGTATCAAAGCTATCCCCGCTATGGGCTTTATGTTTAAGGATTTCAGTTAACATGCATTTTAAGATTCCCAAGCCTCTTTATGACAAATTTAAGGACACTCTTTCCCTAATTGTGGTAACTAACCTTTTTCTAAAATAAGAACTATCATCAGGCTCAGCCCCAGTACTCAGAGGTTAGGGTGCCAGCCACATGCACTGGGGGTAGGGGGTTCGAACCCAACCAGGGCCTGCCAAAACAACAATGACAACAATAACAACAAAAAGAAAAAATAGCCAGGCACTGTGGGGGGTGCCTGCAGTCCCAGCTACTTGGGAGGCTGAGGCAAAATAATCACTTGAGCCAGAGAGTTTGAGGTTGCTGTGAGCTATAATACCACAGCACTCTACCAAGGGCAACAAAGTGAGGCCCTGTCTCAAAAAAAAAAAAAAAAAAAAAAATCTATCGTCAATTCAGATGCTCGCCCCATAAAACTAATTTCTAACATTTGTTTTCCCTCTTTCCATCCTTCTTTTTTTAACCTCCAAAGGCTAATTTTCCTGGGGAACAATTTAAGTCTTAATCATTTTAATTTAGTTTCCAACATCACTACATATACATTAACCTAAGAACCACTGAATCATTAATTTCATTAATAAAGAATTATATTTGGGATTCTGAACTTCAATTGTATAAAGCAAATTCAGTAGTAAAAATCCAAAAAGACACCTGGATTCAGCCTGTCAGCACTGCTTTGAAATGTTTTCTGAGCTATATTGGGACAGTTAGAAGGACTGTAACAGCTGCAAGTTCTCTGAGGTTGCAAAACAGATACTTGGGAAAGGTTATTTGAATCACCTTTCAAAATAACCTATAGCTCAGGAGAAGCATGCAAAGCAAAAACTTCCAGGCTATTGTTAGCATTATTTAAAATATACCATGTTTCAGAACTGAGAAGTTTATGGGTCAGCTTAACTTTTTCATTTCCCCATTGTGTCAAATGTATTAAACGTAATTAAGGTCCTGTTCTAGTATCCACCCCCAAAAGGGGGGAAGGAAAGCTCTCTATGCACAGGATACAGAATTAAAACTCCCAAAATACATCTTCTCAGCATAAACTCTTGAGTTTAGCCCCAGAAATTTTTCTGTTGTTAGGCATTTTGGTTCAAGTTTCCCCTATAACTGGGTTAAGTTACACTTCACTTCCTCTATTAAACTTGCTTTTTATAAATCACATTATACTTCACAGCTATCTCTGTGTATAAACAGACAAAAATCCAAATCATTTCATTTGAAGCTCTTAGTAGACTTTTAAAATATACCATCTACCTAATAAGTGTCCAATAATGGCATGATGTTCATATTCACAAAAGAGAGTAACATTTACCATCTTTAAAAACCATATAGTGAAAGTAAAATGTTTCACACGACTTGAAATAAAAATGGTGAAATACCTCTATAATGCCATGTCAAGGAGCTGTTATTCTTTACTCACTAGCTTGTTCAATATGCATTCACCTTCCTTCTCTTCCCAATAAAAGAATGCAAAATTCAATCTTTCTTGTCTTCTTCCTCCAAATGGGTACTAAGATAAGGGACAATATATCACCTCTAAATGATATTAAAATACAGCACATCCAATCTTTAAACAAGCATTTGCACATCTGTGTGCACATGACACAAACACTATTCAGGATAAAGCTCCAGACTTACCACGAATCAATGAAAGTGAAAAATACTTGATCGGCATTAGATTTTCATAATAATGCTACACACTTTGAGACACTGAATGTGAAGAAAATGGAGTAGGAGTAAGACTTCTGAGGAAAGGTAAAACCTTTTTTTTTTTTTTTTTTTTTTGCAGTTTTTGAATTGGGCTGGGTTTGAACCCACCACCTCCAATATATGGGACCGGAGCCCTACTCCTTTGAGCCATATGCACTGTCCCAGAAAGATAAAACTTTTATGACAGAAAACTGGTAGAAACAGTGAAAGGCCATGGTAGTATGATTTGAGAAATGAGCTTAGTCTCTGGTTAGGTTAAGATAACTTGAGGGAATTTTTAGGCCAATTCAAATTGAACAAAAGCTCTGACTACAGAACTGAGAGAGAGCAAATAATGCCAAATTGATGGGCTGCTTCTGATCTACTGAGCAGCTCCACGATTACCAAAAAGTTTAACAAAACCATCCTCTCAATTTATTAAGTCCAAGTCGACAAATGACATAACTAAATTTGTTTAACTAAATTCTACTTATTGCTGACCTCTAAGTCAAAGATCTCATGTCACCAAAAAACAACTATGGGTATAGTCTATGACTTAAATTTAAAATGCTTTTCACACTAGGAGGGGTGGCTCATGCCTATAATCCTAGCACGCTGGGAAGCCAAGGCGGGTGGATTACCTGAGCCCACCGTTCAAGACCACCCTGAGCAAAAGCACGACCTCGTCTCTAAAAATAACCGGGCACTGGGGTGGGCACCTGCACTCTCAGCTACTTGGGAGGCTGAAGTTCAAGGTTCAAGAGAATCGCTTGAGCCCAAGAGTGAGGTTGCCATGAGCTGTGATGCCACAATACTCTACTTAGAGCAACAAAGTGAGACTCCGTCTCAAAAAAATAAATAAAACGCTTTTCACCCAGAAAGACCCAAATTATCTGCATAATTTAAACTAATCACCAAAAGGAAACTTGTTTGTAACCACACAAGAGGAATGAAAATGTCATTAGAATCTATTGTTTCTCCATATCCTTCTCAATTTGCTGACAAATCCTACTGATGACTCATATCCTTCGACATTAACCAGTCACTTTGTTCCCTCCAGAAAACCCTTTCACAAATGGAAAGTAAAAAAACAACAATTTGTTTTGATACTAAAAACAACAAATATCAACATTATGCATATAAATCCAACTTACAAACACTATAGTGGTACGACCTAGTGAATGTTTCCTATTAAACAGATGGAGGCAAGGGATATGCTCAAATTTTAAGTAAAACTAAAGGACAACTGGAATAAAACAGACTTGATTGTGAATTTGAATTCTTGTCAAACAATACATTAGTTAAGAGCCAACATATCTTGACCACTGCAGAAATAAAAATAAAGTAATTTATCTGATCCACTAAAACAAATATATCATGTGTGCATTTTATGCCAAAAGAATTAACATTTTCTGAGAAGAATGATATTTCAACCCAAAAATACTATGAAAGGAATACACCCGTTCTCTAACGGTAAAGACTGTTCTAATGTTCAAAATATTTTTTCAAACAAGATTCAACTAACAAAGAAAGTCACAAAAAAGCCAAATATTAAAAATTCTCTAAAATTCAAAAAGTCAACATTGTGCAATGTAAATTTATATTCAAATGATGAAGTTTAGGTTCTAGGCCTCTTAAACTGGAGTGGATGTCCTGTTAACCTATGGGCAAAAAAATCAGTGTAGCCAAACAAAAGACGTTTTGTATTCAAGTCACATAAAAAATACTGGTATAATTGTCAACTCCACTGTCATTTTTCTGGGAAAGATGTTTGTGTCCTGTAATTTTATACTGACTGAACAAACAGTGCAGGGAAAATCACCCTATGCCATGCCAGAGAATGTCATTTTCTTACCCAAGTCCTGGTGATTCCACAATGAGCAACTGTGGAAAGTGGACAGAGCCTATAGTACCATGCACCTTCTTTCATGGAGGTGGTAGGGTAGTAACAACTGATTCGCCCTAGACCTCCATCACTTCAAGGAGCAAAAGACTTTCATAAGATACCTATTTCAGCTACACCAAGCAATCCTATAAGGCTTCAAGTCCCAAGACAGTGACCAATCACCTTCAGTACCGAAGGTAAACAAGGAGAAAAGACTCTTCTAATTTTCTATGTATCGACAGACTCAAATTGTCATTGCACTATTATAACTGGTAGCATCCACTGTTCAACAGTTAAGTAATTTAAGCACCAAGAGGAAAAAATTTTTATTAACTGCCACCTGCCACTATTTACTGATATTCTTTAGAGTCCAAAACCTAGCATTTAACAATCAATCTAGGCTCAGCGCCTGTGGCTCAACGGGCTGAGGCACCAGCCACGTACACCTGAGCTGGAGAGTTTGAATCCAGCCTGGGCCCGCCAAACAACAATGACGGCTGCAACCAAAAAATGGCCGGGCATTGTGGCGGACACCTGTGGTCCCAGCTACTTGGGAGGCGGAGGAAGGAGACTCGCTTGAGCCCAGAAGTTGGAGGTTGCTGTGAGCTGTGATGCCACAAGCACTCTATCCAGGGTGACGGCTTGAAGCTCTGTCTCAAAAAAAACCCAATCAATCTATAAAACAATGTCCTTACCTATGAAGTTGAATGAATAACGCTTATGAGATATTGAGTATTAAATGAAATAATTTGTCATTTGCCACAAAAAAGATTTAAGGTAATGCTGAAACCAAAACCTCAATAATGTTGGACTCTACAAGTATCCCAAGACCACAATATCTCTACCACTACCTACTCAAAAAAAAACTAAGTCGACCACGTTAAAACTATAGATCCCTGATTTCCAGTTACTCAAAATTTCTAAAAATCCCTAACTTCTATTCAATAAGCTGCACGGCTGATGGAATAGCATGTGAAGCAATCAACATAACTTAATTTCACTCGGACTTAAGTTTTACTCTTCTAAGAGCAACAGCTAACAATTTATGTACTGCCCTTCTACATCTTATTTATAAATACTTTCTCTAGAGGCTTCACTGGTTACCAATGCCATACAATCGCAAAAATGAACAAGATGTATGTATAATCAAGCCCTGTAAAATAAATCCCTGCTAAATTTCAACTTAACGTCTCAAAATTGTAAAGTGTTCTGTAACTACTGCATAAGGTAATGCCACTTTTATAGGACAAAATGAATACAAAGTTAATCCATAAAAAAACAAATCTAAGTTACCTTATTTGCAATTTTTTTTTACAAGCAAACTATATATGGTGCTTTCAGACTTTTAAAAAAAGTTATAAGCAAAAGCATTCAAACATTAACGTTTCCCTAGTTCCATCAAAGTTCAATGAATGTTGTCAAATGGTTTCTCCATATAAATTTGGTTCATTCAAATTAAGTATTACTTGACTGACTCACAGAGGGAGTGGTCTGACTTTTGCTGTTGAGTCGGAAAATACCCAGTTCAGCAGTTCTAAACTATTTTTCATTTGTAAAGGTGTTTTAAAATACCAGCCAGTTCCAAGCTACTAAATACAACAAACTGTTGCCTTTGTGCAAACTTCTTGGTGGTTAATACTTTAAATCTGTAGTTCCATTTATTATTAACTAAGAGCTTTCACATGTATTTTCTCACCTGAACACCATAATCTCCTGATTCAAGCATCCTACATAGTTCAATAGATAAACTTCCAAAGAAGTGACAACTTCTAGTTAACTCTTATCCCCAATACTCTCTAGCCTTTTCCCCCAAAAGAAAAACACAACATAAAAGGCTGCTGCATTTCTTTAATCAGACTTCCCTCTCCCAGACATATTCCAAGGGCCTCATAAAAACTCCAGTCTCAAAGCACACACCCTGAGGCCCCGAGAGAGTTTCAAGGCTCTCAAGGCGGAATATCCTCCTCCCAAATAAAAGCCTAGTTTAGGCCCCAGTGAGCCTCAAAGGCAGCATCTCCTAAATGATGCCCACACCTCCAGCTATTCTGTCTTCCGCTTTAACCTCAACAGCTCTCATCTGTACAAGCTGTTAGGTCACCTTCTGGATGAGAAACCTCAAAATGAGATAATGTATTAAGAGAGTAATATGGTGTAGAGGAAAAATCAAGGACATTAGAGTCAGACAGACCTGTATTTTTAATCCAGCTCCAATTCTTATTATATGTATGGCCTGGGACAAGTTACTTAACCTTTTGAATCTATCTCTTCATCTCATCACTGTTACGTCCATAGGAGTTCATGACTGCCACTTGGCAGAAAGAAGCAACTTAAAATTGACAAATGAATGCAAATGAGGATACCTACCACCCTTACTGTAGCTGTGAGAATTAAATGAGTATTAAAAAGTACCTGTGGCGTAGGCACTTAATAATTAATCCCTTCCCTGCTTAACAGTAAAAATACTATTTACTACTTCTGAAAGCAGAGCACACTAGTAATTGGAAAAAAAAAAAAAAAAAAGACAATCTAAGCAAATATAATTCCTGACTTCTAATTACACATAAATGACTCTGCCTGTAATTCTTTATGTCCACTATCAAAAGGACCACTCTACTCTTTCCTTATCACATTGAAAGATTCCCAAATTCTAAGAGACACTATTATCTTGTAAGATTACATTAAGGTGCAAAATCCACATCAAGGTACACTCTTCATCAGGAATCCCCACATCTACACAAGAATGGGTAAAGTTCATGACAATAATTAGTGCTTTCAATATGAAACTTAAAAATATTACACTGAGAATACAGCAAACAACCTTTCACTATCTTCACCAATGCAATAGTATGCTGGCAAGTGTTTCTGAAGCCCTGATAATGTCATTCTGTATTCTTAATTTCCTTTTGCACACTTAACAAGGCATAACTTCTCACTTCCTGTCTGAAACCACTCTGCAATACAGAACATGGCAGCAAATAAGTACCATATTACAAGCCAGTAACAATTGTAGTTTGGGGACTACAGACAGACAAGCATTTGCTGAACGGCTATAGTGATGGGAGAACTGCTGGTCACTTTATGACGTTTCTTGACAAATCCCAGGACATAATAAACTACCCTACAGTTCTTCATCATCAATATATTACGTTATTATTCTTAGGAGCTTTTCTCCAGAAGGGTAAATAAATCACTACCTGAAAGATATTATTTCAATTTCCCTAAAAATAAAATGCCTTTCAGCTGAAAAACTAGGGGTGCTTTACCAAAAAGTTTATGCATCTGAATACTCTCAGGCAAGAGCATAGGATCCTGAACAACACACGCTTGTTTTCGTTAGCTCTCAGAGCCCCCAGACTAAGATGGAATGGCAACCGTATCCTTAAACAAACTGGAAATTTACATTGATGTCATGACATGGTGGGGGTTGTGGCACAAAAACAAAACCTCACAATATACTTTGGGGGGGGGGGCGGAATCCCAGAGCCACATTATAGTGCCACTTGAAGAGACTTATACCCTTTCATCATACCTGAACCCAAGGATCTAAGGACAAGATGTTCCTGGAAAGAACTCCCTAACCCAAGACACCAGGGTTTACTACTGCCACAAACAAAGACCAAGGGGAAGGGCCTCCAGGATGCCTGCACACACTGGACAAACGTGGGCACATCCTTCCACACTCCGTCACACCTTCTCTCCAACACATTCATATCCTCCCTACTCACCCACTCTCTCCCATACACTCTCCTCTCCCACCTCTCACACTCCCCGAAAACTCACGTCCTCCCCACTCATTCCCACACGCTCCCCTCAGTCATACACCCTCACACACATTCCCACACCACGCTGCCCACTTTCTCCCCCACATTCACACACACTCACTCCCCCTAACAAACTTCCCCCCACAGATACGGTCGCACACTCACTCTCCCCCCACGCGCGCACATGTCCCCCAAAGCGCGCACACACTCAGCATTCTTCCACACACTCACGCCCCCCGCCCCCGCCCGGCTCACCCACCCTCGCTCCCCCGCCCCCGGCCCGGCCCTCCTTCCGGGGACGTGTCTCGGGCCTGCACTAATGGCTGCGGCGCCTCTCGCCCTCCCCTTCCCCCGAGGCCCCGGGCGCCGGCGCGGGGGCCGCCTGGGAGGGGCGCACTCACGCTGGCGAGCTGGGAACTGGGCATTGAAGTCCGGCGGAGGCGGGAGCGAGGAAGGTGCCTCTCTCCTCAGTCACCTCGGCGGCGGCGGCGGCGGCGGTAGCGGTGGCGGCGGCGGCGACGACTCCCCCCCAGCCTCGGCGCGCGACACCCGGCCCGGCCCGGCGGCGGCAGCGGCGCGTGTCCACGAGTCCGTCTTGCTGCTGCTGCTGCGGCCGCCGCTGCGTCTCCTGCTGCTGCCTCTGCCGCCGCTGCCCTGTGGCGTCGCCTCGCGCTGTGCCCGGCTGCCGCTACCGCTCCAGCCGCTCCCGGACGGACGACGGTTACAGCCTAGCCGATCGCGCCGCCGCCACCACCGCTGCGCGCGCAGCCGGAACCAGCTCTCGCCGCCGCCCCTCAGGGGGCGCTGCGGGGCGCGGCGCGCGCGGCCGCGGGCCCGCCCCCGGCGCTCGCTGACTGGCTGGCGGGCCGGCTCGAGGGCGGCTGGGCCCGCCCCACCTGTCCCGCGGGGTGCTGACCTACTGCCCTCGGCGCCTCCCCCGCTCCTCTTTCTTGTGGTTCGTTCCGCTCCGCACTCCTGGTTACGGAAGGCGCGTCCATGTGACCGGGGGTTGGGGGCAGGATAGTAGCTCGCCCACGCTGCGCCCCGCCCATTCGCACCTGGGCTGGGGCAAGGGCCCGCGGCCACCGCGTGACCTGCAAGGTCGTAGGGCTTTTTCCTGCTCCCGGAGGCCCGAGAGCAAATCCTATCGGGACCAGGCAGCTACCGAGTCCTGTGCTCGGGGATTTCCAACGCAGAAGTGGAAACCCGGCAGCTCACTTCTTTGCTGCCCTTCCTGGAAGCCCCAAATAAATGGCGAGTGCATCTTCGCAAAGGGCACTTCGCGCCCTGCCCACCCCGCTCTTGCAAAACACCACGCACGCGCGCGGGCGCGCACACACACCCCGAGACTTAACACTCCTGACATACCAAAATTCAGAATGTAGGATCCTGGGCAAGTGATTTCCTCCAAGTACTATCAAGTATTAAATGGAAATAATAATCAGCTTCCTCTTGAGGATCTTTTCACGTATCAATAGTATGATATATGAAAATGAGAAAGAGGAGACCCCGAATTTCCAACGTAGTGACACCTTTAATGATGTGGATTATCATTTTCGAGTGGAAAGGTTTTTACCTCTTGCATTTGGAAGCTGGCCAGAAATTCGTTGTCAGATCATGCATCCTGAGTTTTGGTTTGGAAAATGTGGGCACCGGTGAGTTGTTGGGCTAGTTTGGGTCACTGCCAGATGGCAGCTAGAGAGAGGCACTGGAGCTGGCTGGCTTGGGAAGAAAAGGGAAGTTTTTCTTGACGGGGGGGGGTCTGTTCTCCCTGACCACTCTGGGAAGTCTCACCTGTCCAGAGGTAGTACTTGTCTAGAAAGAAATGAAGATGTCCCTAGTGCTGTCTCCCACACCTCACCACCACACGTGTTCATCAGGCCTTGTGGGGAGAAGCAGTGGTCAGTCATCATTAGGCCTTCCCTTCAAGGTAGACCTGGGGCATTTCTCCTGACCAGAAGGCTTCCATTAGAGCTTAGCAATAAAAGAAAGGTCTTATGACTCAGCGGCATCAAACCACAGCACAGAACCCAAGAAGTTCATCACCAGCAGGCAGCCAAGGGGAGGGGATTCTAGGGCAAGGCTGACTGGTAGGGCTGTGTGGGAGTTGAGATGCCTTGAGCAAGAGGGGCTGCAGATCGGTGAGGAGCACAAGCTTAGCTGTGACTTGAATTCTACCAGCCTCTGACAAGCAGCATTTTCCACTTCCTGGAAGCACAGACTTGAAATAGAGAACTACCTCCTCTGCAAAACTGTTGTGCATCTCTTGGTTATTGATTCTTCCACTGAAGACTCAAAACCTTATGCAATCCCCTACCATAGTACTTATGACATTATATTGTAAATACTTTTTTTCAGGTTTTCCTCTGCTTAGACTGTTTGAAGCAATCTAGTACATTATTTGAAAAAAATGAATGACTCTTCCCTCCACCTAGTTCTCAGCCTGGTCCTAAAATATCAGTAAATAATATAATAACATACAGATAAAAATAATGGCTTCATAATAGTTACCGTTTTTTAAGAATCTACTTTATTCTAAGCCCTGAGCAAGGTGTTTTTAAATATATTAACAAGTTTATGCTTCAAAATGACCCTATAAGAAAGGCATTATTACCCCATATTAAAAGGGAATGGAGGCTCAGAGAGATGAAATAATAGAAGCAGGATTTAGCCCAGGTTTGTCTGCCTCTGAAGTCCAACTAATCATGATGTTAGTTTCTGACTTCAGTCAATAACTGGTGTCCCTCCAAGTGAGCTGGAAACCTCCCTGAGATGTTGGAAGAACACCTGCCTCTGAGAGAGAAAGACCCAAGACCGTGACACCCCCACCATCTTTCCTTACTCCCAGGACAGCAGAGAGATGCTTTAAACTTTTACATCCAAATGGTTTCCCAAGGAAGGCTTTTAACACAGTTTTGCTCCCTCCACACCTCAAACATCAGGAACTGGGCTGCAGGCATCTTATTACAGCATGAACCATCCCTGGCAATGAGCTTCACATGTAAGTGCCCTTAGTTTATCCAGTGCCTTTGCTGAAGCAGTCCAAGTGCCATTAGCTTATTAGTCTTCCCAGTGCCCCTGTGAGGCAAAGCTGGAAGTACTCTGATTTTATAGTGTGTTAGTTCTAGGACAGCAGGAGCTATGTAGGGCTGCCACACACAGTTTAGTCAAAGAAATAATGGTGTGGCAAAGAAACTGAGGCCCTTAGAAGAGTGGTTTTAGATGGAGATTGGGACACAACGCAGGTGCCTGGTTCCCATCCTGGGCCTCTATACTGTTTCATCTGGTGTCCTTGCTTTACCATTTAATTGTTGTATAACCTTAGGAAGTTACTTCATCTCCCTGAGTCTCAATTTCCCCATCTGTAAAATGGAAGCGGTAACATTCCTTACCTCATGAAAGTTTTTGGAGCACTAAAGGAGTTAGGTGCATAACTCATGTATTGAATACATGTTAACTGCTCAAAAAATGTTAGCTAACATTATTATTAAAATGGTCCTTGGGCTCGGTGCCTGTGGCTCAGCGGGTTAAGGTGCCAGCCACATACATCTGAGCTGGCGGGTTCGAATCCAACCCGAGCCCCCCAAACAACAATGACGGCTGCAACCAAAAAAAATGGCCGGGCGTTGTGGCAGGCGCCTGTAGTCCCAGCTACTTGGGAGGCGGAGGCAAGAGACTCGCTTGACCCCAAGAGTTGGAGGTTGCTGTGAGTTGTGATGCCACAGCACTCTATCCAGGGTGACAGCTTGAGGCTCTGTCTCAAAAAAAAATTCTTGATCTCTGAAGTTTCCTCTTCTGTAATATGGGCATGGTGATCACACCTAACTCATGGTGGTGTTGTGAAAAATTAAATGACTAAAGGCAGATATTTAAAGTAGCTGGCACAGTGGAAGGTGGTCCATAAATGTTACTTCCCTCCCTACCCGCTAAAAGTCTTGTCGTTCAATGACCTGAGGTAAAAGAAGCAGCAGGCTGTGGTGGGAAATATATGGAACCAATAGATCTGAGATCATTGCTGGCTCTGCCATTTGTGTGACCTTGGGGTTTCACAACCTGTCTGAGTCTTCAGATTCCTTGCTTCTAACCCTAAATAAAATGTACCTACAATGCAAGGTGTGCTCAATAAACAGGAGCTACTAACGAACACACAGACAGGCCTAAGAAGTACTCTCATGGAAAGGACTGAGTTGAAAGTAACAACCAAAACCCCAGCCCTCAACTAAATGGGATCATGAGCTGGAAAATGAGCAATCCAGGTTCTTAAAAGTTCAGATGAACATGGGAGGTGTCCACCCCCGTGTCTGGACTCTGCGAGTGGACTGGTCATGAGAAGGCCATAAGAGGCACCAAACCTCCAGAGTGATAACCGGGGAGGAGGAGGCAAGGGGAGGAAGGAATGTACTGATTCACCGCCCCACCCATCCCCTGCCTCTAATCTCCCTTCTGGAATTTTACAGCCCTCTTTCACAGGGGCGGGGGCGGAGCGAGCGAGGCACCGGTTCCTGCGGACTGCTAGGACCCCCGGCCCTGGCCAGTGGCCTTCTGCCGGAAGCCGCGGACGGTCGCGCACCGCCCCAGGGGCAGTTTGCTCTCCGCAGCCTCCCAGGCGTGCCGCGGTGGGAGTAGGGACAGCAAGGAGGGAGAGGAGCTGTGAATTCCCGGGAAGTCAAGGCTCGCTCCGGGCGAGGTTGAGCAGGCAGGCGCCGCAGAGCTTCGTCGGAGTCACGGCTCCGGCCTGAGTAGTGGACTGGAAGGCGGCGGGCCCCATCGGGTCTTTCCCCAAATCAGCCCACAGCCAGAAGCCTCATCTCCACTACCGTCAGGTGTGACTGGATTTCGGCCGGACAAGAAAACGATTTCAGGAAACTTAAGACAGGGGAGAGGGAAAAGTTTAGAAATGTGGCGTAACTTCTTTATTTCACCTTACAGATGGGACAGCTGAGGCCTGAAGAGGGCGGGGATCTGTTCAAGGAGGTCCTGAGAATCAGGCCAGTCAGGTCATTCCTCTATATTCACAGGGGGGTGGTTGGTTCCAGGACATCCCCACTCACCTTTTGGGATACTGAAATCTTTTTTTTTTTTTTTTCAGAAAGAGTCTGACTCTGTCACCCTGGGTAGAGTACGGTGGTGTCATAGCTCACAGCAACCTCAAACTCCTGGGCTCAAGCTATCCTCTTGCCTCAGCCTCCCCAGTAACTGGGACTACTGGTGCCCACCATGACACCTGGCTGGTTTTTCTTTCTTTCTTTTTTTTTTTTTAGTAGAGACAGGCTCTTGCTCTTGCTCAGGCTGGTCTTGAACTCCTGAACTTAAGCTGCCACCAGCCTCGGCCACCCAGAGTGCTGGGGTTAGAGGCATGAGCCACCATGCCCAGCCTAGGATACTGAAATCTTTAGATGTTCAAGTCCCTATTATAAAATGGTGTGTGTAGTATGTGCTTATAACGTATGCACATTCTCCTGTATACTTTAAATAATCTCTAGATTACTTGTAATACCTAATTCAAGGCCAGTGCTATGTAGATACACTGTATTGTTTAGGGGAGGGGAATGTTTATGTTCAGTGCAGATGAGATTTCTTCCTCTGAGTGTTTTCTTTCTCTTTGGTTGAAATCACAGATACGGAGGACCAACTGTACTTTGACCTCTGCTCTGCCCTGCCTTCTGGGCTCAGTTCACAGCATTCCCTGATACCTTGTGACTTGGTTTCTCTAATTGGCAGTTGGGCAAAAATATCAAAGAATTTATTAATAACTGAAGCTAGATCTGTTGGAAATGAAGCAGCAAATCTTACTACACAACAAAGGCCTTTGGAGGTAATGTTCATAGCTAACAATTATTAAGCATTTACTAGGTGCCAGGCACTGTTGTTCTAAGCACTTTATGCTTATTAAGTAATTTAATTTTATAATCTTAGGAGGTGGGAATCATTATTTTTCCCATTTCACCTTAACTATCCCTCTTATTACCCTGTGATCCCAATTTTATGGGGATACAGATGACTAATAGCAAAGCCACGTGACCAAGGTCACCCAGTTGTTAGCATATGATAGAGCCAGAAGGATTTGGACCCAACAAGTATTTTTCCAGGGCCTCACACCCTCAACCTCTATGTGTCTGACTCACCCAATGAGAATGTGGTAACAATCTACCTACATTCTAGATGTTGGTTTAACATCGTGAACTCCTTTCATTATGGTAACTTCTTTCAGAGACACATAGATTATCTGTGCCTGTATAAATGTTTGATATACTCCCTGACCACTGATAATGTAGCTCTACACAGAGACATCAAAGCCCCAGGTTAACTGGGGCAATCAAGGTCACATTGTGAAACTGAGAGGACTCTCTCCAGCGGTACACAGCTTTCTTTTTTTTTGAGACAGAGCCTCAAGCTGTCACCCTGGGTAGAGTGTCGTGGCATTACAGCTCACAGCAACCTCCAATTCCTGGGCTCAAGCGAGTCTCCTGCCTCCGCTTCCCAAGTAGCTGGGACTGCAGGCCCCCGCCACAACACCTGGCCATTTTTGTTTTTGGTTGCAGCCATCATTGTGGTTTGGCGGGCCCAGGCTGGATTCGAACCCGCCAGCTTAGGTGTACGTGGCTGGCGCCCTAGCCCACTCAGCCACAGGCACCAATCTGGTACACAGCTTTCTTAATCCCATAAAGTGCTGTGGCCAGAATTTTGACTTTTCCACCAACAGTGGAACCCATTTTATCTGTGTTTTGAAGTCAAAAATGATAGTTGATCTTTTATTAAGATGCAACATCACAAGAGAAAAATTAACTGGGCTTCATCAGCCATTTTCATGTTATGAGAGTGAGACTACAATCTTCTTTCTTCCTAAAAAGTAAGTTCTGTTAGGGGAGAGACCAGGACTATCAACTTACCACAATCAGCGTCTGAAAGAGTTTCCGAAGCCATCGAATGCATCTAATGCAATCCCACTTTTTACAGGCCTGGGTAAAGAAAAAGAGTTTCCCAGGCCATTCAGAGATATTGAGGGCCTATGAAGGGGCTGGGGTGTAACCATTAGGGGGAAAGGGGGAAAAATGGGCAGGCAAAGGGACAAAAGGTTAGATTAGTCTCAATTTCAGAATTTCAGAAACCTTTCCTTCTGAAATCTTTGGCTCTCTCCTATACCTTAAAAATGATATATGCAGGCTCGGCGCCTGTGGCTCAACGGGCTAAGGTGCCAGCCACGTACACCTGAGCTCGCGGGTTTGAATCCAGCCTGGGCCCGCCAAACAACAATCGTGGCTGCAATCAAAAAATGGCCGGGCATTGTGGCGGACGCTGTAGTCCCAGCTACTTGGGAGGTGGAGGCAGGAGACTCGCTTGAGCCTAGGAATTGGAGGTTGCTGTGAGCTATGATGACACAGCACTCTATCCAGGGTGACAGCTTGAGGCTCTGTCTCAGAAAAAAAAAAATGATATGTGCAGTTCATGATACATAAATTATACTTTAATAAAGCTGTCAAAAAATAAGACATGCTCCTTTTTTTTTTTTTTTTTTACCAACAGGGTCTCACTCTGTCACTCAGGCACTGGGTGAGAGCAGCCTAAAATCCTTGGCTCAAGTGATGCACCTGCCAAAGCTTCCCCAAGTAGCTGGGACGAGAGGCACATGCTACCATATCCTGATGATTTTTTTTTTTTTCTTTGAGACAGAGCCTCATGCTGTTGCCCTGGGTAGAGTTCTGTGGCATCACAGCTCACAGCAACCTCCAACTCCTGGGCTCCAGTGATTCTCATGCCTTCGCCTCCCAAGTAGCTGGGACTACAGGTGCCTGCCACAATGCCCGGCTATTTTTGGTTGCAGGCGTCTTTGTTTGGTGGGCCCGGGCTGGAGTCAAACCCGCCAGCTCAGGTGTATGTTGTTGGCACTTTAACCGCTTGAGCCACAGGCGCTGAGACAATTTTTTTTTTTTTTTTTTTGTAGAGACATAGTCTTTGTATGTTGCCCAGATTGGTCTTGAACTCCTGGCCTCAAGCAATCCTTCTGCCTGGGCCTCTCAAACTGCTGAGATCACAGGCATGCGCCACTGTGCCCAGCCAAGAACATGCTTCTTATATATTTTTTTCTTGGGGAATGGGTCAGAGTCTCACTCTATTGCCCTAGGCTGGAGTGTAGTGGTGTTATCATAGCTCACTGCAACCACAGACTCCTGAGCTCAAGTGATCCTCCAGCTTCAACCTCCCAAGTAGCTGGGACTATAGCCACATGCCAACATGCCCAGCTAATTTTTTCTAATTTTTGTAGAGATGAGGTCTCACTCTTGCTCAGGTTGGTCTCAAACTCCTCATTTCAAGCCTTATACATTCTTTTTAATTATAGAGGTGGATGCTTAATAAGGTAAAAGTCACCTACAATCCTACACAGAGAAAGAAGCAATATTACCAATTTTGGTTTGGGTGGCATCTGTGGCTCAAGGAGTAGGGTGCTGGCCCCATATATCTGGGGTGGCAGGTTCAAACTCAGCCCTGGCCAAAATTGCAAAAAAAAAATTTGGATTTTATTGTCTCTCCATATTTTTTCTATACATTCTTTTTTTTTTTTTGTATATTCGTATGCATGTTTAATAGAAATAGGATTGTTTTCCTTAACAGTATGTCCTGGACAGTTCTCCATGTCAGTACATTTAGATCTACCTTGGTTTTTTTTAGCAGGTTTTGGCTGGGGCTGGGTTTGAACCCGCCACCTCCGGTATATGGGGCCGGCACCCTACTCCTTTGAGCCATAGGCATTGCCCTCTACCTTGTTTTGCTTTGTTTTGTTTTTTGAGGCAGAGCCTCAAACTCTCACCCTGAATAGAGTGCTGTGGCATCACAGCTCACAGCGACCTCCAATTCCTGGGCTCAAGCGAGTCTCCTGCCTCCACCTCCCAAGTAGCTGGGACTACAGGCGCCACAACACCCAGCCATTTTTTTGGTTGCAGCCATCATTGTTGATTGACGGGCCCA